>JACSYO010001880.1:3177500-3330000 GCA_016806645.1 Ophiodon elongatus
CATGCAGGCAGAGTGTGTCTACAGCTAGTGCACAAGTGTCACACTGTGTGATGTTGTGTGAGGTGTTTTCCTCCTCCAGTACTTCTCCTTGTCACACATAGGCAGCAATGCGTTTCCTGAGGCCGTGCTCATTTTGGCTCCTCTACAGCAACTTCCATGGGTTTGTATTTTTGGTCTGCAGTGTCCGTTTGATTCCGTCAACGGCGTACTGAGAAAGAGAACATCGGCATGACCCACATGATGTAGATGTAACCTCAGGTCATGCTTTTCGTAACCCCAGTATGTCGCTGTCTCCGCTCTGATGTCTTGAAATGGCATGAGGCCACAGTTCGTGATCATCAGCGAATTCGTCCTTCCTGTTGACTCTGTACTGCCAAGTGTGTTTCCTTAGGCACTGGAGCCAAACAAACACAGATTGCTGTGTGAAAGGTAACTGGCGAAGCCTTGAAGCTTTTTGTGATGACACGGCTTGTGCCTTTTTCCATTATTCACACCTTTTTAGAATACAGTCTTATGATTGGGTCTTCAACGGCAGTGGTATATATGTATATGTACAGATCACAAAGAATATCAAGTGCTAGTTCAGTTCACTCTGAACTTGTTCTGATGTTGGTTTCATCTGACCAGTTTTTGCAATGGACCTGATGCAAGAACCTCTCTTACGAACAGATTTGTTCTTAACTGTCTTATTTGAGTTATTCAGAACTTCCCACATTCACCAATTTTCTGATATTTTGAATTTTGTTTAAGGTGCGAACACAATTTTTTGAGTAGTCCAACCCTATATTGTAGGAGTCATTTGAATTTAAAACTGTCATTCGTTCAAATTAAACCAAAAGTATCTGCATGGAAATATACCATCAGTGGTGGTGTCATCTGAACTGAACATTTAAGTATTTTCTAAGATGCTGTGAAGTGAAGGTGGCTGAAAAACATTAAACAAACTCCTCTCCTCTGAGCCGACATTTGGCATTTAGCTGTGTGCATAATGTTGGGCTACGTCATGGCTGTAAATCTCATCCAAGATAATCTCTGCTTGTTAAACACCAGGCGATGATAAAGTGAGTGTTTAGTTGGTGTTGTCACACCCCGGTGACGTGGCTTCCAAGCAATATGTTGCCTGAAAGAATTCACGCAGCTTGAGGCAGAGCAGACTCCCAGGTTGAACAAAAAAAATAGTAAAATGATTTATTAATTTGCTGCTGTAATGTCTCTGTGATCGTGCCCAGTTGATGCTGATTCCTCTGTAAATGTGCTCTGATGTGTGTACTTGGCTACCAAAGAGGAGTGCGTGTGTAATCATGTTATTCAAGTGTTGTTGGCTTTGCATTGTGGTTATTGTTCAATGGTTACAAGTCTTATTATATCAGCCACCATGGGATCCCAAATAACACAGACTGCTGTGGCACATACTTGATTGGACATCTGATAATCTATTCACACAGTGCCAACCACAAGGATCAGCGAGTCACCGAATAAATACCAAGCAATTACTGGTGAATAGACGGCGCATATTTGCTGTTGTCCCTCAATAAGTTCCATTCACTGAGGTGACAGCACAAGACCCATTCTTTTCCATCTAATGAAGATTAAATTAGCGCCTCAAAGCCTGCGTTAATCATGTAGCATCCTGAGTTGGCTTCATGTTGAGTTAGTAATCTCCTGCCAGTTCTGAGTGCTTCACTGTGTGTGGTTCAAACAAAATCTCGTCAGTTTTTTAAAATAAATCATCCATCAATTTACTTGAAAATCAGACACCACAGTGTAGGCTAATTGGACTTTTACGGGCTGCCAGGCAGAAAATAATAAAATGTAGAAGAAGAAAAACTTAGAACACTTAACTCATCTATTGTTTTTAGGCCAGAAAATTCTATTCAAACCTAATCACATAGAGCAGTGCTTCCCAATATAGATTTCTGTTGCACCCATTGGTTTGTGGACTGCGGTTTTTAACCTTTGAGTTTCCCAATCTTAACTAACTGAGTGAAATGACCCAAAAGTGTCTAAGTGTGATAAGAGCTGGTCAAATTCTCTAAATCAGGTGTATTCAATTAAAAATCAGCAAGGACCACATAGAGATAATTTCCTCATGCAAAGGGCCGGAACATCACAGTAATGTTTAACTTGCACTATGATTTAGTGCCATGTATATATTGATGTAGCCTAGCAGTTGTATCAACGTCTGTGTGTAGTCAAAAACCGACTGTCAAATCAAATAAAGAAAGTTCAACTAAATAATATCTCAACAATATTTATTAAACTGGATGAATTGTAAATAATACATACTTTAATAGTAAATAAATGTTCTTTATTTATCTTATTTCAAGTCAAATAAGGGCTAGATTTAAAAAAATATAATACATAATGGAAAGCTTTTGAAAAATGCATCTTAAAATAAAGTATTTAATTTAAGAAAAATGTATTAAACTGAATTGTCCTTGGCCTGACGATTTAAATACAGTTAATTTAGGTGCAAAGTGATGTCAACCAAAAAAGCCACGATATCCATACTATTCTCATCTTCTAAAAAGACAAAATTGTGTGCAGGAACTTTAGCTGTGTTATTAAAAACACTTGTTTCAGCTCTATTCCCCTCTCTGTTTACATCATTGTTGGGCAGTTAATTTATGTGTTTGGGCTCTTAGATTGTTTCTTTTTAGTGCCTTCATTTTGGATGTGAGTGGGTAGGTTTCAAAAGACTTGTGCTTTGTCTCATAGTGCCTCTTCACATTGCCGCTTTCACATATTCACAGTCGTCACGGTCTCCGAACACATGAGACATACTGGTTTTGAACTGCCCATAAAAGAACATTTAAGAGTCTGTCCTTTCTTGGTTAACAGCTCTGGTCTCGCTCTCCACATTTCTCTTTTTGGAGAACAACATGTGAAATAACTTCTCTGACTCACATATTTCTTCAGACTATTTGGTCTCTCGCCCCGTCTCCCCTGTGTGTGTGTGTGTGTGTGTGTATACGTCTTTATCATTTCCCAATTTTGTGCCTACTCGATTACTTTCCTCGACTACTCGCGTCTTAGTCCCGCCCATGGGAGATATGAGTGGAGGAGGCGAGGAGAGAGGAGTCGAGGCAACAGGCATTCAACAAATAAGACATCGGAGCATCGGTGCGTCATTTTAAAGCAACGTCAATTAAATATGAGGTATGGCACGGCTGATCGGCTGTCCATTGTTTATTTATCGAGCTGTATTGAGCAGATGAGCATCATGGTGTCCATGACAACTTATATATTTACTATTAATTCAATCACAACGTGGCATAATGTGACACGAACGATCGGATGTCAAGCATTTTTATTTAACACCCACAGATACACACACAGACTATATGTAATAAATACTTCATATATTCTATTGTGTGAAGCACTACAGATGTTTGTACGAAAAGTACCATACAAATAAAGAGTGACATATATTATACATGACTGATTGATATATATTATATACACACAAACACAGTCCTGTCGATCTACATGACAACATGAAATACAGTAAATTAGTGCTGAATGTAAGAGAATGTTCTTATTGACATCATTTGACGTCTGCAGCTTGCACTTGTAAACATCTTGTCAGGATTATAGCAGTTGAATTGGATGAAGCTACATTCAGTATAAAAACATAGATATCAGGCGAATGTCATTAAGAAATGTGGTTAGAACAAAGCCTTATGAGGAGCTACACAAACTGAATGACAGAGAGTCTGATCACACTTCTGATCATCTTAAATAAATAAACATTTTGAATACAAAAAGGATATGTTACATTTGTAGAGTCCAGCCGTGGTTTGAGATCATTACAGCTGTGTCACTTCTCTTTTATTTGTTTACGTGTGCCAAAAACACTTTCGCAAAGGATACACCTGTGTTTCCTCGGCCATAGCTCCTCCGGCAAGCCTCCTTGCTCCTCGCTCCTCGAGATGCATTTTAGGAATTGGGATGTCCTTCAAAATGGAGCGCTGAGATCGATTTCAGGGTCACAAGCTGGTGGATCAAAGAGCGAGGAATCGAAGTGGCACAAAATCGGGAAATGAGAATGACTGAGTACATCCTAAGTCTCTTATTTGTCATTTCCTTGCTCCTCGAGCTTCGCTTGAACCGAACCGTTGTTCTGCTCCGCCATCTTGATGGCTGTCCCAAAGCTCTTGTTTCTGCCCTGAGGATCGAGGATGAGCCATGAGCGAGGACACAAGAGAGCAGCCTTCACAGAAGTGTTTTACACGCTGTAGCCGATCGGACTGATCTGATATTTCTCAACATCATACCAGAGATCTGAAGCCAGATCACAGATTAAATTCAAGCGTATCACTCCCAAGTTTTATATTTTATTTGTTCTCTGATTCACCATTTGGTCAACATATATGTTAATTGTAGGTCTTAACAACAAAAGGACCACAAACAACTTTCTTTATTTCTTAGAAAGATTTGTCTTGTCATGATCTGATATTCCGATAATTCCCATTAACTTTTTTATTATGGATACATTTAAAGTCAGGGAGAGCGGGAGAGTCTGTCTGTTTGTCAGCAGGAAACACGGTTTACATCATTTATCGTCATTTCCATTCAGTCACATGCGGCTGATCCTTCCTGAGTGTTGGGTTTGATTAGTAACATAATAAAATTGTCCCCGAAACATTTAGCCTAATAAATACTTTCTGGGTTCAAACGAAACCATAATCATATTCTGGGTTATTCAATTATGACTTCACGATCATATTGTCAAGAAATACGGATACAAACAAGGAATAGATAAGACAAACGCAATCTGCCAGTAGAAATGAATCCTGTGCTTATAAGCAGGACACAGAACACAGTATAAATACAGAATACTGTGTTAAACAGGTAACAGACTACAGAGACAAAACACTGCTGCTTTGGCAGTGATGATAACTGTTTGTCTTTATTGGTATTGTATTAGTAAAGTGATTATATGTGCAAACACAAACTCCATCAAAAGTCTCTCAAGCTGTTAAAGCCGACTGACAGCTGATCCAGCTGTGATCCGCCGTCATCAGAAACAGACGTCGCTTCATGTGACGCTTCAGAGAAAAGGACGTGTCTTTCTCTAAGAACACATTTCCTCGTTTCCTCTCTCCTCGCATGGTTTCCTTGCATCTCGCCCACTGTACACACAAATATTACGCATGCACTGCATACGCCCTCAAACAGAGTTTGGTTGCACAATAAGGCTACCTAAAACCACACGTCATTAGAGCTATACCAAATAGCTCAATGCTTGATTCATTGCGTTGGCATTCAAGTTATATTTATTTATAACTTACAAAAACATTGCCTGTTATAGCCCCAATCTTTCTCACACACACACACACGGTGAGCGACGCAGTGCCCAGTCAATTGTGCTCAGTGCAAAAGTAAAAATTTTCACAGCATATTTTATCTAAAGAAATATTCTGCTTCAGACCATATTTGTTGGTGTTTAGCTTTCAAAAACAACAGTTTCACTCTGGTAAAAAAAAAAAAAAAGGCAGCACACACCTGTATTGTGATGCTGGTCTAGCAGCAATAACATTTTCATAAATTACATTTATATACCAACATGTTTTAAGTTGATGACATCATAAAATATAATGACAGACATACAAAGCTTCATTCGAAACCTTAATAGAAGCATCAAATGTAATATGTTAGGTATTCAGTGCAGTCCTGCACAGCATGTATTTTACTTTGAAATAATTTTTATTATTTTGACATGTTAAATAATTGCCATTTTTGACCATTTTTGTTCGCTACACGCCACACCTTAATTTTAATAAAACCAACAAACCGCCCCGACATGTTGCTGGCATTAGCAAATGATTGGCCTCTAAAATTAGATGAATCCAGCCAAGATTTTGTCCTGTTATGGCTTTGAATTGGCTCCAGAAAACGTTCCACAGTTTTACCTTGCTTGCTAACAAATTGAAAGATAAATGTCAATTGATCGACATGAGATAGGTCGGGAGTTGAATCCACAATAACAGAAATATTTGGCATTACAAAGCTCTTCTGCAATTACTTGCCTGTTTTTTTCTCCCATTAAGTCTCTTCAGAAACTCAGAACTCTTCACATGTTGTTGACGATAAGTTTGAGATGCTCCCTCTGCCCATCTGACCATATGTTTGAATGTGTTAATGGATATTAACTCTAAAATCTCCAAATAGTTTCCGTTACGTGGAGATTCCAGGAGCTCGTCATTTCCTCTGATTGCCAGTCCTCTTTTTCCTAAAAAAGTGAAAACTGCCCCAACACGTCGTTGAACATCCCTCCAGTATTGCCTCACATCCAAAGTTTGCTTTATTAGAGCTGTGTCAATTGCCAGTGACACTCAACCTCTGCATCAGTATTAGCATGTTGCACATAGGGTTCGGGCTCCTCTCGTGTTAAGAAATGCGGTGGGGATGTTTCCAGTCGCAAAAACCATGACTTTTATTTAAATTGAGGATTGTTTATTTTATCTAGTTTTTTAGGGTCATAACGTCATAATATATGACGACAGAGGTTCAAAACATTCGAAAACCTCAATAGAAGCTTTGAATGTAAAAAATGTAGATTTAGTTCAGCCCGAATGAAATTACTCTGTATTTGAGCAGCTCAGAAAAAGTAATTATGACAAGTATATGGTACTTTATTTTAATGAGTCAGATGCCAAAAAGTGTGAGGGAAAACTGCCATAAAGAATGCATTAATAAGTAAAAAGTAAAACTATCAATCAATCAGTGATTGAATTAGTTGTTGAGGCTTTAAACACAAGTCTGTCTTTATAACCTCCTGACCTTTGACCTGTAGGTACATGGCCATCATCCATCCCCTGAAGCCTCGTCTGTCGGCGAAGGCCACCACAGGAGTTATCATCTGTATCTGGAGTCTGGCCGTGGTTCTGGCCTTCCCTCTCTGCTACTTCTCCACCACCCGAACTCTGCCCCGCAGGACCCTCTGCTACGTGGCCTGGCCCCGCACGGCCGACGACCCCTTTATGTGAGAAATACTTTGTGACTTGCTTTTACAAAAACTGTAACTTGTTTTGATACCAGACAGTGTATTGTGCTGTATTGTTACCTTTATTTGGAATAGATGAGGACATGAGTTGCTTGACAGAAAATTATTTTCACCAAGATGGAAGTTTTTGTTGATATTTTTGTAATTTCTGACCATGTGTAATACAGCCAGCTTAACCTCAGTAAAAATGGTCAAGCACAACAGAAGTGCAAGAAAAAAAATATTTAAACTACTGTGTATGAAATGATATTGTATACGTATCTTATAAATTTAAACACTCCTCTGCCTTTCCTCATTTTTTCTTCCTAGGTATCATATCATAGTGACTGTTCTGGTCTACCTGCTGCCCTTAGTGGTGATGGGCATCACTTACACCATCGTGGGGGTGACTCTGTGGGGAGGGGAGATCCCAGGAGACTCATCTGATAACTATCATGGACAGCTCAGGGCTAAAAGGAAGGTAAGCATGCTTCAGCGGATCGGTGGGCCAGTCCTTCAAGAATTCAGATATGACCTGGGGTAGCCCAATTAGTAACCGTGAACATGATCTTTGAATCAAAGTCAGAGAATCAGGAGTATCTGTAATTTTCTGAAACAGAACCGTCTTTGGCTCCAGGTAACTGTTATCTCACTTCTGGAATTAGGATCATCTGATCTTTTCTTTGTAAAACTAAAAGGCATTCAAAAAGCATCTCTCAGGGCAGAGCAATTATCCATCTTGCTGTTACTGTATAACTTTAGGATTTGGATTTTAGCTTCTGTCTCTGTTAATTTAATTTCTGTGGCAAACACATTTATTATCTGATGGGGGAAATCCCAGACCACCCCCAAATGTAATTAATTGTAATAAAATAATTAACTAAGTGAATCCTGCTGATAAACAATCTAGTGCAAATATAGCATCACTGGTAAAGATATCAAGGTAATTTGATACGAAAAAAATATTTTTTACAATTGAATCCTTTAATATAGAAAATATATATATTTTACATCTTTAAATGAACCAATATAACTCCCCGTAAGCTTTCTGTGGTGTTGTTCAATCACTGGAACTACTGTTTCTGTTTTGAATATGACTGGAAATAGTGTTTGATACGTATTGCACATGAAGCAGGACTATTTAGGAAACATAAATATTGTTTTCTTTAACTAAAGCAAGAACACTGAGCTCTTTAAATAAATTACAAAAACAATAGGAATACTACATTCGATTCCCACTGGTGGGGTTGAAAAGAAAACTGCTGATTAAGCTCCACAGTTACTAATGTTGTGTAGAAAATGCTTTCGGTTTGAATAAAAAAGATTCTATAAATCTCACACTTTAAAGTGAGAACAGCATATTGCATTGTTCAAGAATAATGACTTTTGCCTTCTGTATGCGTGTGTAGCAGGTGAACACGCTGCACTGTGAACATTTCAGGGAGGAAACCTTAATTCCACAGAACACAACCTTTGTGGTTGTCACTTGTCCTCAATCAACTCTTTGTCCATGAACACGGACAAGCTCAGGAAACCAACAGTGTCTCGAGGCATTATGAGTTCGTCCGCACTTTGGTAGACATCAAGGCCTTTTTGTCTCATGGGCTCATTAAAGACTTGTTTTAACAATACAAGTGTTTACCGCCACAATGAAGAATGACCAAATATGAGAAAACACTTGTTGCAGCAGACAACAAGGTCATAAAAAGGCGATGAAGGCAAATTAATCCCTACAGCAGCATCACTGGCAAATACAATTATGTAACACTTGGCACAGGCAGGGTCAGTTAATTCCAATAGATGTTATGATGGATATCCATATTTTCATTGGAAAACATTTCTATGCATGTGATTCGGTCACCACACTGTATGATTTTTTTCGTGACTGACGTCGTTGCCTAAGAATGCAGTGGCCGAAATTCTGTCTTTACCAAAGAGTTGGTACTGGCTTCACCACGATGATCATTATTTTGGAGTCTTCCAGCCGGAGGGAGCCCCTCCTGTGAGTAACTGTGAAGATCAAGTGAAAAGGAGTATTTGTTTCTGTGTGCGTGTGTGTGTGTGTGTGTGTGTGTGTGTGTGTGTGTGTGTGCGTGTGTGCGTGCGTGTGTGCGTGCGTTTGTGTACGTAAAGTCTGAATTATAACTAGAGCTGAAGCATGTTTTTCTCCATCACTAGTTTATATTGTACAGTGTATTTTTCTGAGGCATGAATGTCATGCAGGTTGAAAGTTTTGGGCTCGCAGGCTCTGGTCAGAAAAGGTTACAGAAAGGAGAGAACATAGCCCCTGGCAACAGAGTTAAGCATCACTACTAGCTGACTCAAAAGCCATTGTTTTTACTTTACTCCAGACTTCTGGCAAAAATACTCAACAAATACAATTACGAAAACATGCCAAAAAAAATGACAAAAAAGCAATGCACGGAAAATCATTTAGCTGTTTTTAGGTGATGTTTAATTAGCAGTGGCATTCCAAGGGAGTCTGTCATCAAGTGTATATAGTACTTTATACTACTAGTATCTAGTGTGGCATTGAGATACAGGTATTTTAGGCCAGGCCTTAATCACCAAGCTTTAGTAACTGTATCCACAAAAAAAATATACATTTGAAAAACTCAAGAGCAATGATTTAAAGGATCTATAGAGCATTACTATAGCAGCATACATCTATTAGCTGTAAATATATAGTGAAGTATTGTCTACCTAAGCAGAGAATAAAGTCGCTCTTCTCTCTTGTGTGTGTGTGTGTGTGTGTGTGTGTGTGTGTGTGTGTGTGTGTGTGTGTGTGTGTGTGTGTGTGTGTGTGTGTGTTTGTGTGTTGTAATCCTTGCTACTCTGTGCTTTGTTTACATAGCCGTGCCGGCCACATGTGTCTTTTGTTGTATCTGAGGGTACACAACTGGCCCGCTCATGACCGCCACTCTGCACTGCGCTCATACCACGCTCATAACTGCAACGCTTTCCCAATCAATGCTAATCACAGAAGCTTACATACACCTCTTTTGTATTGGGTTGGCAGCAGAATGTTATGGTGAGCTGACCCTTTTATGAAACATTAATGCTTTATCCATGATAACCAGAACTTTCCATGGTGGAGTGTAGTGAACAGTGATGGTTGCGTCTTCAAAAGAAGCTGTAACCCACTCAAGGGATTGACAAGTAATTTGACGAGTAATTTGTTTTTTGTTGATGGTATGATAGTGGCAAAGGTCACTACAATGAAATTAATGAATTGAAGTAAATAAGGAGAAAGTGGTCATTTCCTACAAAAACAAGCAATGAAGAGTGTTATTATTTCTCAAGATTGTGTAGTGTGTCCCCTTTAATGATACAATTTTTTTGTGCAGCCATCCCAGTTCTGTGAGGTGATAGGAAGCAATAAAAAGCCCCATCTTTCTATTGTTTTTCATCTTCTTTATAAGATACATATTGACTAGACAATTGTTTTGAGCTAATCCATTCTGCTGCAGTGATCATGCTACAGGTGGTGTGTTCTAAACTCAGGCCTAGGGCTGTGCGTTCGAAATGTCAGTCTGAAGTGCAGCACTAATGACTTATCATAAGTCGGCTCTTTTAGGCAATCTGTGTTCAACTTGTGTTGTAAGCACCATCAATCGTCCATCTTCCTTTCTGCCTGAAGACAAAGTACTGTGTGTGTGTGTGTGTGTGTGTGTGTGTGTGTGTGTGTGTGTGTGTGTGTGTGTAAGACTTGGGATGGATTACCTCTACAAAATCAGATTTTTCCTGAAATGAAGTACAACAGTGCAGTGTATGTGAGTGGCATGCTAACTTGCAGAGATAACCGGATAGGTCTTATCCTGACTGGACAGGTGTCAATAGAGAGAGACAAGCATAGGTGTGCACAGCCAAGTGCACGGCCTTGATCCATAATGATAATCACACCAGACGTTTTTTTTAAGGGTCATTCACCAAGCCACACTATAACACGATAGGAGTTGGCTGCTTTCTTTCGAGACTGAGAGCCGACTTTAAGTACTGTGGCTACAGTCACATGAACTCCTGCACTCTTTCTTCACACCAGTGATTGTCTAAAACAAGAAATAATGTTTAACACCCTGACAAAGGCTCCTGATGGAACACCATTCCTGTACAAAGGCCTTTTACTTAAGTCAGACAAACAAACTACTTTTCTATTCTTTTTTTCTACGGATTTTAATGACTGGCTCCAAAGAGCAACACTGACTCCTGGGGAAAAGGGTTATAGCAGGGCTTGAAAAGTAAGTAAGGAGGGCAACATTACGCTATGTTTTGTATTTGCTTTTGCAAATTAGTTGTAAATACAGTATACATATTTTGTAGGAGAGAGGGTTGGTTTACTGGAAAGGGTATTTCTAGTCCACGAAGCGTTACACTGTTGTGATACACGGAGGTTGTAGACAGGCAGTCAGGGTTTATGGTGGGTGTACAGTAAAAAGCACAGAAAACAAATTGAATACAGTAGATTGTTGTGAAGATTTTGCAGATTCATTTAGTATGAACATTTTGTGAAATTGTTGCATGTCAACTTTGTTTTTGAAAAACAAATAAAGTACAAAGAAAACCTTGATAACTCCCTGGATTACAATTTTTTTTATCTGGATGCCATTTTATCATATTATTGTATTTGCAAATTAGTTATATATAACAATATTTTTTAGTAAACAGGTTTGCACTGTGGAATTGTCTCTTCTTTTGATTTTTTCTCTCCCTTTCCTCTTCACCTTTTGTTTTCACTGAATCCGTTTCTCTCCTTTAATCACTGTTGCATTCCGGCACACAACTTGGCTGAGGTTTGTTCTTATCATATCACATTTCAAATTGTAAGATTATTCTGGCTTCAACCTAACTAATGTTAGTCATTTAATGGATTAATGAAGAAAAATGCTGGGGCAAAAAAGCACTGTTACAATCTGACTCAATATCCATTTGATGCACTATAAAGCTCATTAGCATGTGAGTTTCATTATTTTTTTCCAAAGCAAATCAGCATCAAAGTAATATGTTTCTCTCACATTTGTGTCCCACTGCTCATTTGAATTTATATTTGAAATGCTGTGTTAATGGAGTATCTACCTCAGCTTCTTCTAAGTTCTTTTCATTTTTCTTATGCTATTTGGCTTTGTTATTGTTTCTCTTTGTAACTACTTTAGCAACCTAAAAAACTCATTGAAAGCTACCCATATATCACTAATGCTTTACCTTTAACACAGGTAAATACTGATAGTTGCAGTCCTAATGGTTTATAACCTCCACTGATATACATAAGGAATTAGCTTATTGCACACAAACTTAGTTTTACATGTAAAGGCCCCTCATATCTTAACTATTTATTTTGATTACACCTCTTCTTATATACTGATATCTCCCTTTCTCTATTGTTAGCTTTGATACACTTTGATACACATGGCCCGCTAAGAACTGTGGCTATTGGGTTATGGGCGAAATTGAGGTATTCTATGTCCCGATGTGACACCAAGGTCCACAAGCAGACAACAAACACCAGTTTACAGCTGGGGGTGACATGAATAAAAAGCCAGGGAGGTACTGAATGTGCATTTAACACTCTCTTCACACAGCATTGCAATTGCAGAAGAGTGGGGAAGTCAATTCTGTTCCTAATGGTCCGTGATGATCGGATTAGAGGTGCACCATTTGATATTTGCATGAAATGATGTCTACCCCTGGTATCCCTCTGAGAAGGGCGCTAGATGAAGATAAAGCTGTTGTGGAGTTTGCCCAGACACCCTGCAAACACTCCACTTTCACTGCACTGCAGGCTTGTGTGATGGTATCGCCTGTTCAGACGCTGTTTTGACAAAGCCACGCCTTGTGAGCGTCCTCTGTAATGAACAAACAGCGGCTGCGTCCTCCTTATGTTTAACATGCATGCTGAGACAGAGTCACTGGGCAGAGTCGGTCAGACTGTTAGAGGGAGAAAACCCTCGAGAGAACTGATTCTCTACGGAAAGGAGTTCGTTAAGAATTTCGGTGTAAATGAGGAATTTGGTTGTAAAGTGTCTGCACTTCCGTCCTCTCTAATAGAAAGTCAGGACGGCGAGACCACATAGGTCACTCACTCGCTTAGCTGATGTCAGGGCTAGGAGGAGCGCTGTCTTCGCGGGAAGACCAGCACCATGTTGGTGGCCGTGGTGCTAAAAACGCATTACACACTATGTGTCCAAATCCTTAGTCTGAAACCGTTAGTGCAGGGGTATAACCTCTAACTCGCCCCAATGGGTGGGAGGTGGTTGATCATTTTTTTAGGCCAGTAATGCACATTTTAAAATAGGATTTGTTTCGTAAAAATGTAAGGAAGTGACTGGGCTGTGCCTGCTGCATTGTGACTTGTGTGTGCAGTGGATTGATTTGTGTGGGGTAGACAGGACAATACCGAGTGGGATCATAAGCAGACTGGGTGAGAGGAAACTGCCCTTTAGAGGAAAGTGATTGACACCTTAAAAGAGGCGGTGTGTTTCCGTTGCTAAGCTGTAATGAGACACGTGTTCCTCTCAGCCCGTCACTTCCACTGACACCGTTGTTTGTGGGGCTGCAGTGCAGCCAGGCTGGACCAGGTGTGGGCTCGGCTGTTGACTCTAACCAGGCCGCAGACGTCTGAGTATATTATCTAGGCAGGGGAGGGGGAGGCACTGGAGCTGTAGCATGCTGAGGTGCAGCGGATGGAGGGCTTTGTTCCAGTGGCAGGATCGCCTTTATGGCAGGCAAATGATGTGAAGAAGGAGTAAACCGATGCAGGTCTCCTGGCCATGTTGAGGACAGAATGTCGCAAAATGCGAAAAAGTATCCATGGTTATATTCCATGTTCTGTCACAGCCTGTATCTCAGCACAATAGCATCAGTAATCCTGCTCCAGGGCTCTTGGGTACAGTCGATTAACATTATTATTTCTTATTACATGACATTTTTGTCCCACTGGTCTTTGCAGTTCGGCAATCGTGAAACATCAAAGTGATAAAAAGCGAAAAGACATCCTCCGTTTGAGGTCTGCTCTACTGTATGTAAATTTCATGGATTTGTTCTTCACTCATTTATTATTCTCTCTGCTCTGTGTGAGTCCTTTTGTGTTGGATTTTCAAGTTTAATTCAGGAATGAAAACCATCAAAGGGTCCTCTGCATGTGCATACACTCACTCAAAAAAGTACTTGCACATGTAGAGTATATCTTCTGTATATTAACTTGTCGCAACTGGTTTTCATAGAACCAAATCAAATTATTAATTTCCATCTGTTCTGCCAATTTTGTTTTGTTTGGTCAAAAGGATGGCTGAGCATTTATGTATTTCTTGTGTATTTTATGTAAAGCACATTGTGGTTTCCTTATTTATGCGAATCTACCTTGCCATGACGTTTTCTTGCCTTACTAATTGGCGAGAGTTAACATCAGTTCTGGAAGACAAACTGTTAGTACTACGTACTAATGGAAAAATGTCCTCGTACTTACTTTTAGTAATTCACTTCAAAGTCTTTAATCTTTAGCTGGCATGTAATCTAGAAAGTAATGGATTGTGGGATTGCAATCAATGCAATCCTGTCTTCCAGCATACCTTGAAAGTAACCTCTGCCAATAATCCTATTTTGTAACCCTACTACGCATACATGGTAACCTTAAAACTCAGTAGTTCTTAGGAAATTAAATAAACAAAAAAATGCAATTTGTCCACAGGTGATTCGGGTGAGTTTACTGATCTCAGGTTGGGACGGGTGGTTCAAAAAGTCAAAGAGCAGCATTCTGAGTAAGTTACAGAAATATTGCGCGCAATGGTCCATTTTTTTCTTCCCCTCTTTGTCTCTCAAACACAAATGCACACGAGCCGTGGTGCCTAAGTCCACTTGTCCTTGTCCTTGTCTCTGACCTCAGTCCTGACAATCGTCCTGTCCGCGGTGAAGATTGGCTCTCATAACGGGTCGGATGGGTGCGGGTAATAAAAAACCCTGACCCACATCACTGAAAGGCAGACAATTGCTGTATGTGGGATATGTTCTTAATTTTAATCATATGGTTCCCTCAGTAGTTAGACCTTTCTTCTCTTCTCGGTCCTCTGGAAAATTACTTCCACATCAGGTTCATTAAGTTTGAGAGAGAGAGATAATTACTGAGCTCTCTCTGTTTGATTACGAGGAAAACCAGTCAGTCTGTCCCAAAGGAAGGTAAAAAAAAATAGAAGTGTGAAATGTTCAAAAATAAGGTACTTTAGTTACTTTTTAATCATGGTTATGCAGATGTGTGAAATGTTAAAGCAATTATTATTACTTACTGCCTTCCTTGAGGGCCTTTTTATTTATTTATTGAACTTCAGACATGGAACAAGACAGGTTAAATTTTCTTAGACAAAGTTGCGTGAAAATTACTTGACCCCTCTAAAACAGATTTTTCTCTCGTCCCACATTACTTCCCATCCCCCCTTTATTCTACATTCAGAAGGAAGAGGGGAGGGCTGTCTTCAAGAAAACGAATAAGAGGAGAGCAGCAGGCTTGAACAAGATCAGTCCTGCTGTACTCAACCATTGTGCAGCTCAACTATCTTTTCATCTTCAATATTTTCAATAACTCCCTCTGCCAATGTACAGTAGTACAGTGCTTCAAGCAAGCAATTATAATCCCTGTGCCAGAATCAACCAAGATATTTTGCCTCAAAGACTTCCGACCAAATGCCCTTACATCTGTGCTCAGGAAGGCGTTGGAGTGCATCAACCCCTCCTATTTGAAATCCACCACCATCCCTCTGATGGATATGAATCAGTTTGCTTACCGAGCCAATAGGTCTGAGGATGCTGTTAACATAGCCCTCCACCACACACTACAACAATTGGAGTCACTCAACACCTACAGCCATGTCCTATACATTGATTTCAGCTCGGCTTTCAATACAATAAAACTCATCAATCTCTTCAATAACAGGAGCTTCCTGTGGAGAGGAAACAGAGGGTTCAGGGGAATAGCCTTAGATCTCACCCTCACCTTTCTTAAAAATAATGGGTCCACAGGCAAATGCCATAACAAATAAAAAGGTTTATTTTTGAAAAAGGAACTTGATGGAGCATATTTCAGATCCTCTGGCAGGAGGTTGCAGCTCACGGAGCATAAAAATAAAAGTTTCTCTAGTTTTGGAGACGACTCTTGATATTTTTGAAAGGCCAGCACCAGATGACCTGAGTGATCTGGAAAGTCATAACTCATGGCTATGTCGGAAATACAGTCTATTGTGCCAGAATATCCAGAGCTTAGTCTATGAGTGGGAGTTTATATTCGATTTGAAATTTCACTGGAAACATTGATGTAATTTAACAACAGGAGTTATGTGACTATACTTCTTTGTACAAGCTGCTGAGTTCTGAATGTGCTGCAGCTTACCTACTTTAAAAAAGGATTTGTAATAATCTATTAGTCCCGCTTTGCACAGGTTTCTTTTATCCAGTTTTGTCATTGTAAACTAGTAAAGTTCATATTTTGTACCAGGTTACCTCTTATAGCCATATTCTCAGCCTTTTAAGTCAGACCATTAGTTCAGTCATCAGTGCATCTTTTACCCAGTTCCTTGGGTCCACTTAAAAAAAAAGTTTCTTAATTATTAACAAGACTGAGGGGTTAAGGCATCAAATTTCACCTTGATTTTTACAACTGAGCATGAGCATCTCCTGTCAACCACGTCCCGTACTCACCCACTTTGAATAGATCCATCTGTCAACTTCAACATTTCTGGTATGACATCCTGCCCATTAGACAGCATTCCCATCACCTTTGTCACATTACAAGACCCCATATTATCCCCATAGTCAATAAATTATTAATTTACTTGCACATTCTCATCCAATTACTGTACAAGCACCCCATTGCTCAAGATGTAATGAAAAAACAATCTCTTTTGTTTTTTAAGGCTTATTTAAAAAAGTTAGTTCCTTTTGAAGATTTTTTTTGTTTTTGTTTATAGCACTAAATTATCGTAGTGAGCAATGATTACTTGCAGTCAAGCCTGACGCTAGACAACAGGGGGCCTGAGGCAAGATTGTCTTTTGGGGCCCTCCTTACTTTGTGTGTGTTTGTGAGAGATAGAGAGAGCGAGAGACTCACAAAACATATAAAAACTGCTGAACTATGTAATTGCAAATCCACAAAACTGTTATGCCAATGGGGTGGTATCATATTATCGTATTATGACCGTCTTGAATAATGGATTATTGTTAAGGATGCAGCTATTTATTGGTTTACCTCGTTGGTAGAAGTTTGTGTTGTAATGTGAGTGGCTTTTTTCTGTACCTGCCACCCTTACTATTGTGGTGTAACCCAAGGAACAATTTTAGGTCCACTTTTACTTTCCTTAAATAGCCCAACTTATGTATGATTTTACATGTCTATGGTGATAATGTAAAGCTTCCTGTTCACGTAAAACATGGGGATAACCCCCGACCCCCACCCCCACCCCACCTCCATTTTTTCAAATATTCTTTGTCATTGGCAACTTGTTTTAGTTCTTGTTCTAAGACTATTATATTTGCACCCATTAATTAAATTAAATTACATTTATTTTGTATAGGCCAAAATAACAAATAATATATTTGCCTCAGAGGGCTTTACAATCTGTACACATTAATACTCGGGTTCTTTCCCTCTGTATCAATACCCTTGAAGGTATTGGTATTGAGTTTGTTGATAGATATAAATAACATTTAGTCAGAGAGCAAACTTAATTTCAAGCATCACATTGGAACTCAAGTTAAACTCAAGGCTGTTGTTTTTTTGTTTTATTTTTACAATTCTTGAAATAAAAAAACACAACTTCCATTTTTGCCTCATTTCACTGTCTGTCTATGATACGTTGAATACATTTTAAGGTGACTTTCCGATACATTTTCGAAGGAATTATAGTTTAGATATGTGGCTTTCTACTTTTATTCTCATTCTGCAACAGTTTGCAGAATGAGAAGGCTCAGTTCAGTTTACGACTGTATAACCATACTGTTGCCATCAACAATATTATATAATATGAGCACAAGACATTGTTGGAAATATGTACTTTGACATTCTCATTATCCCCCATGATGAAAAATGGGCTGTGGGGAGACAGAACTTTGCTACATATCAGAGTTTTTCTGTAGCTTAAGTCCAATAATGTTTATATAAACCACTGCATGAGCTCTCCTAAATCTCCTGTGCTTCAGGATATACTTTCACTATTGTTTATATAGCTGTGTGAGGAAGAGACTATGGATTGCGTCTTTCTATCATGCTCATGACTAGATTTTACAGTAAATAACTTGGGGAAGGCTGTCTTTTTGTATTTCTTTTGACCATTTTAGTTGTTTATAATGCTTAATATTTTAGTTGTCACTTAATTATAATTTTATAAACTTGTTACCTTCTGGGCTGTTTAAAACGGCTGATAACACAGCCACAGTAAAATGTTCTATGTATAGTTGCCAAACCAATAAGTCTTATATGTATTGTATTGAGTTCTTTGGCAGTCCAAATATGGATTTTTGGTTTGGGGATTTAATGACTATAATACGAATAATGATTAAGGCAGCATTGTCCTTTCACAGTTAGTCTCAGGTAAAGTGGCCACCTTTTATAGGGATCATGTCTTTCCTGGTCAAATAGATCATTAAGCAGAATGTTATGACCTTTTTATTGTAGTTTTTCTTTATTTCTCAGGCAGATTACCATCTAATTTACATTTGCATATTAATACATGACTACAAAGTAATGAAACAGACAGCTTTGATATTTACAGGCTTGCTGCCAATTCTTCTGCCTTTTTCCTCACCAAGGTTTTTGGCCAGCTTTTTGCCAGGGCCCCTTGCTAATCCAATAAGCGGCATGAAGGGAAGTGTTTGCCGTTCGTCTGCATGTGCAGCGGTGTTGCAGAGACGGTTGAGGATTGTTAGAGTGTCACTTTTGGGGCATTGCATGACCAGGCATTTTCAATGCACGTGACAAGGATAAGCAAATTAATAAACAGCATTTGTATAAGAATAATTCTCTCTAAAGCTTTTTGATCCATATAAGCAAGCGGGTTTCACTGTCGTAGTTATTTGTGCTGTGAGTTTAAATGTTCATAACCAAGCTGTTTATTACCAAATTGGAAATAATTAGTTGATCAAGTGACCTCAATAACATTTATGTATGTTCTGCCATCCTTTGACACCTGAGCTATGAACAAGTAAGTTGAAATTCAGTTTTACTAATGCAGAATTGTTGACACATTTTACTGATATAGCGCAGACACTTTAAAATAAACACAACATTGGAATGTTGTTGGAGGACTCTTTCCAACCCTGTCTCCTAAAAATTACATTCCCTAAACTGCATTCACAATTACGTTTCGAGGGAACGTATTTTCTCCCAAATTAGGCTCACAGTTTAAAACATGTGGTTGGTGTTGTGGATCTAAACGAAACTAAAAAACTAAAACGCAACAAAATTACTCGGTTAGTTGAGTAAAAAATCTTGGTTTGGCTTGAAATAAGTGTGTTTGTTACATAACTTAAGTTACTTAACTTAACTTTACGTTTAAAGTAACATTAAAATAAGTCAATGTTGACTTTGCGTTTCACATGGGACACAATACGTCAAAAATAAACATAATCCTGGAGATTATATGTTTCCCTTGATACCTAATTGATAATGCAGTTTGGTCGTATGGGAATACAATTTTTAAGAGTCCAGCCTGTTCTTTGGGAACAGAGCATTTCACGTGCGACTGAAAGATTAACGCACCCATAACAACTTTTGGTTGTATCCTTTTGAGAAAATACAAGCCTTAATTTATCCTCCACCCAAAATACTGACTGACTGCTTCACCATTGTTTAGAAGCCACCTAGCATAGTTTACAGCATGGCTTGTGTTATGTCATAAACCTTTTGGAAACATGCGCTCAAAACAAGGTGTGCCAGGACTTCTGTTTGGCTTTCAGAAGGGACCCAATGATGTCTGTTTTGTCTCTGGTAATGTGCCTCAGCCTTCCTCTGAAGAGCCGCATAGTATTATGGATTCATTTAATTTCAGTTCACCTCCAAGTAGAGAGATTCAAAAATAGGTACATGGATAAATTGTAAAAATGGTTATAAGATCAAAGGAACTAGAACTTACTGTCTTGATTATCTATTTAAGTCTTGTTGCGCTCGTCCTGCAGTATTAGGTGCTACCAAAATGCTGTAATTCAGAAATGGACTGAAACTACATGCACTACATTTTTCCCCCCAAATATGCTTCAGTTTCAGAGACAGTGACTTGTTGGCAGTGGTACTTTTTTTCCCCTGTGCAATGTCTTCTGTCTTACGCACTGCTGTCTTTCACTCTGTCTCCCTTCATGCTTCCAGGTATCCTAAACACAGCCAACAATGACAGTTTATGATTTGTTTTATAATCTCTCTCTCTCTCTCTCTCTCTCTTTTTCTCTCTCTCTCTTGCAGGTGGTGAAGATGATGATCATCGTAGTGGTGACCTTTGCCCTCTGCTGGCTCCCCTATCACGTCTACTTCATTGTGACGGGTCTCAACAAGCGTCTGAGCAAGTGGAAGTACATCCAGCAGGTTTACCTGTCCGTGCTGTGGCTGGCAATGAGCTCCACCATGTACAACCCCATCATCTACTGCTGCCTTAATAGCAGGTGGGTTACAACAGAGTGGTTATGACGATCTAAAAAACAAAATGTTACAACTGAATGTACTTTTACATGGCTACTAAATGAGACTATAAAAGTGGAATTGATTTTGTCAGAACACATCACTGAGTGTTATTACGTTCCATTAAATGTTTTACTGGAAGATAAAAGTTAGGCATGGGTTCATAATTTGTATGACAGTTTATCAAGTATAGTTGCATGTTTTGTTTTATAGCATTCTCTCCATGCCTCCCTTTGAGTTTAATTTAGTACTTTATAAATGTTGTCCATTGTCTTTTGGTCTACTGGATTAAAGATTTCTCTCAAACAATGACAATGTTTTTTAAAATATGCTTTTTTGTAAATTGAATTTGTAGTGAATCTAGGACATCACTCCATTACTTAAAACAAAATATTGCTTCCCTCAAGCATCTGTAAAATACTGCACCTCCACACCAATTGACTTATTTTTCATCACTGCACAAACATTTAGACGTGCCTCCCTCTCCAGCTATTTAAAAGCTTTAGGGACACCTCGGTACCATCCCTGCTCAGCTGAAGAGCCAACATTTAGTACAGAATTGTAAACAGTATATGCTGCTTCTTGCCTTATTAAAAGAAAATGTAACAAAAAAATGACCCATTTGACATTTTTACTTGTATTTATTTTCCACGTTATTCTCCCTTTATTTTCCAAACAACCACATGTCCTGTGTTTTGCAATCCTTCCCCTCTCCCTCTCCATGTGTTACCAGGTTTCGGGCTGGCTTCAAGCGTGCATTTCGTTGGTGCCCGTTCATCAAGGTATCCAGCTATGACGAGTTGGAGCTACGCTCCACGCGTCTGCATCCGACGCGCCAGAGCAGCATGTACACGCTGTCACGAATGGATACCACCATGGTGTTGGTTTACGACCCCACCGAGGGCGATGGCGGCTCTGGAAAGAAGCAGTCCCCGTCGGCCAGGAAGAGAAGCTACATCACGTCTCGCCACACGGAGATCACTGGATGCAACGGTGACGATGCGAAAACGCAGAATGGAGAGGCTCCAGCCGCTCAACCCGAGGACTTCTCTTGAAGGGTGTTTTCAGAGACATATGCGAGCAAGAAATATACACAGATGCATAATGCACTGTACATAGAATGGTGCACAGATGTTTTGTTTATTTAGACATGATTTTTTTTATATTTGGAATCAGCTGACACACAATGTGATCCGAATTAATTTTTATTGCATGTCTGTTCATTTTCCCCTAGATAATAGCATAAAAGCTTCGAGTATTAAAGCAGCTGTAGTAAACCTACACCAAGACAAGTATAGCAGTTTAAATATGTTTCATAGCAGAATAGCTCTGCTTTAATAAAATACTGCATGCATCATAGGTTTTTTCCAGTGTTTTTTTTTTCCTAAACAAGTGTTGTGTCTTGTATTGTTTTGTAAATTTTCAGTGGTGACGAGTCTCTGTGTGGAACCGGAGCCTCTTTCACAAAAGCGGATTGCGAGCAGTATTTACACGCTGTCACAAGTGGCAGCATCACAATTCACAAAGGATTGTTGCTTGCAAATTCCAGGTACATTTGTGAGTCCCTTAGGGCTCTTCAATCCTCATGCATGGGTCTCGAGTATAGTGTTTGTTTTTAATTGGTGAGACGTCTCGAAATCAATGATAGAGGAAATTATCTTGTTGTTTATCTTGCAAATTGCAGCTTGGTGAAACAGGCCTCTGATTTGGCAGGGTGCTTTGGGGAAGAGTCATACCGCCTCTCGTCACTGAAGTTTAGGGTTTGTTATCAACCAAGAGCATAGCTGTAGAGTCATGGCTAACCTGCAAAATTGCCCAGAAAAGAATTTGACTGATAGCGACTGTGGCTGTGGTGGGTGATGCTTTACATTTCATGTTCGGGAGCAGCCTTGACAACATTTAAGGTGAAGAATTCTTAATTTGTACAGTTTGATCATCTAGATTCAAGGTTTTGCTGTTACGTTACAGTCTTTTTCCCATCCAATAAAAGTCCCTTTGCTTTAATTAAATACTGCAAGTAGCTGCTTCATTACAGTACTTTCAGCTCTTATTGGGGTTAGCATTTCAACACAGCAATTTAATTAAGGTCTCGGTCCCACAATTGAAATGATTGATAATTAAATGAATCAGTTCTGCTTGGAGATTTGCTGCTAGGAGTGTGAGACCATCTCACAATAGAGATGGTCTGAAAAAACATCATGGTGGTTGTAATTATGTAAGTATGTCATAGTTTTCATTACCATCTTTAAGTACTAACTGTTAACTTTATGTGATGCAGAGGATGCACTCTGCATCTATGTCCCCCTGAAGCCACGAATGAGCGGCTGCAGAAAGTCGCCAATGGAATAGCTGTTGATCGAACTCCATTTAGCTCCACATGTGGCTTTGAGTTTGGCTTTGAGTTTGGCTTTGAAAGTATTGAAATCGAGTTTGGCTTTCAGTTATGTAACGGTTGTGAGGAGCATGCTTTCTGTAACTGGTAATAAGCCAGAGGCGAAATCCAGTATTTGCAGCACGCCAATAAACAGAATGAGCAGATTGAAAGCGAACTAACCAACTAGGGCCTTCACTTTGCAACTAAGTGAAGGAAAAAATAAAGGAAGCTGCACTTTGAAGTGCAACCTTTGTTTTACTGTTTTATAATGTTCTTTTAAATGCTTTCATACAGGAGAAAGCAAGACAGTTTTTGCCTTTTGCAGTTGTTGGTGTTTCAGTAGTTTCTTCCAGCATGCTGTTTTCCTGTGTTGAATCTTTATTTAAATCCCTGCTTGTGTGCACCTCGAGTGTTGAAACTGCACAGAGCAATATGGTAGCTTGTGCCGTGTTGGTTTTTCAATATGATAAGTGGAACCATACTGTGACAGGATTATATAAACCATATGACCAAGACTCACTGCTAGGAACTGAGCGTAATAAGTTATGTTTGACTTCTTTTATCATAAGTGTTTTGGTTTGTTGACCTTCTTTAAAGAAATATTAAAAAAAAACAATTTATGCAGTGTTTGCACTGTGATGGCATATACATGTTGTTCAACAAATGTCAAAAGGTTCTTGGACATTCATTTTGTCACATATGGAAGAAAATGTAATTTATTGACCGGAAATTACAACCATCGAAATATATTATAGATGTCCTTAATTATTCTTACCAACAGTTCTGAATGTTAGAAGACTTCATGAAAGTATTTACTCAAGAATGTGAAGAAAAACAAGTTGCGCATTTCAGTCGTCTAAAAGTCTTATATTGAAGTTGGTTAAATATTTGTACGTGGTGATCAATCTGTTTTCATGCTTCTCTGTATAAATGTACGTGATTTGTATGAATGTACAGTACAATATGTGCCTCTATCTCTGTCAAGTGGTGACCATATTATTTGTTGTGTCTTTAAAGGATAATTTGTTCATTTCAACCTGAGCCTCATTTCTTTGTTCTTACAACCAATCAATCAACAAACAATTCTGATGTCATTACTTCACTACATTTTACTTTTACTGCTCTTATTAAAAAACAGGACTCAGGTTGAAATAAGCTATTATATTTTCCTTTAAACTAATTTGAATATTATTATTGCTGGCAAATGAGAATTATTTTGGTAATTTGAGATTGTAGGAACGTATTATTATTGATGACACTTAGTTACTTTCCAATTCAATATAATATTTCTTAGGGGTTTTCATTGCTCTGCTTTGGTCAATGGTGATGTATTTGCTTAATGTAGCTTCATTGCTAACGTCTTCTTTACAGTATAGTGTTTACAAGCAATTCAACATACTTATGATGAAATATAGCTGTGACTTGTTGCAAATGCAGTCAAATTGTGATGAGGAAAAAAATTGTAATAAGGAGCAATTTTAAATATTTCAATTTGTTATATTTCTCAATTCAATTACCTCCACCACATCTCATAATTACCTGTAAATCTAAGTATTTTGATTTTGTAACTGTGAGATCTTTATCTTGTTTTTGCAAAGTAATTCCATATCTACCGCTTCCCAGCTTGTTAAAGTTTTACATAAGATGCCTGTGAACAGAAAGGTCTTACATTGGAAAAACCCTCAGCGCTGCTACTATTCTTATAATAGTTATGAGTATTTGGGTATGAGCACCAACAGGCGTGTTGCTGATGAGACAAAGAAACACACAACTTCTAAAGACAAAAAAAATTATGTTGAATATTTATCATCAACATGAATCTCTCTGGAGACATGGTCACTGTACAGGACAGACTTTTATTATTTTTATTATTTGTAGTTCCTTCAGCTGCAGAACAAACATTCTTGCTAATTTATTTGTCATGTTAAAATCTGCTGTCAAACCATTGAAATGCAGTGCAGTCATCACCAAAGGAGTCACCAAAATTGAGATCAACTCAAATGTTGCGTATTATAACATCAAGTTGACCTCTATCAAAGTGTCAATATGTGTTGCTGTCTCTTTTTTGCTATTCACATGGATTAATAAACCAATCATGCTGTAACATAGAGTATGACCGAGTAATTTCAGTACCAGACTTTCATGTGTCGCCTGTAACATCATTGTCAATCTGTCAGGAAACCATAGCCATAACAATATATTTTTTGACCTCATAATCCACAGTTAATGGCAGCAGATATCTAAATGAACAACCCTGTTCCGAGCATTTTTTTTTTTTTTCAAAACAGATGTTAAAACTACAGAAAGGCCGACAACTTCAAAATGTCTTTATTGCTAAATCACACAAGTCATTACATTTGATTCAATGGGTGGACACACTGAGCCTGACCAAATGGGGGGAAAATATCAGCAACAGGAAGCAGCTTGCCTTGACTTGCAGTACAAAAGTCAAGACAACATATTGCTGTTCGGAGAAGAACCAAACTAAATTGGCTCATCTGAGCAGGCAAAATGGCCGCAGTCTCATTCACATTCTTTCTCGGCCACACTGTTTCATCTCACTTCTTCCTCAAACACTATTACAGCATGGCAAATATCGCTTTGAGAATGGCGCACTTAGCTTCCAGATGTACTTTCAGATGTATGCACCTTGTCCTCAGAGTTATTAAAGAACGCTTCAGCTGACAGGTGTGCATGTAACCAGGCAACAGTCATCCAACGACCACCTTAGAGATTACTTGATTACTTCTTTTTTTTCACTTATGAGTATTTTTGCAATGCTCCCAAACTGGTTCAATTAAGATTGTTACCAGAAAATTATTATCTATTAAACCTCAAAATTAAGTTGATGATGAAAAACACAGGTGGCAGCTGATTACAATGATGTTGTTTCTGTGAGCAAATCTGTTATAGTTGACATTAGCCCTGTTTGGTCAGACATCTTTTATTTCGTTCTTGTTATCCGAAGATTGGAGCGTAATTGTTATATAGTCAGCATCAGGGGAAATGTAAGAAATCACCAGCTGAAGCTGGAGCAGGTGACAAAAGCTGAGAGAGAGAGAGAGAGAGAGAGAGAGAGAGAGAGAGAAAGAGAGAGAGAGAGAGACACACACACACACACACAGAGTGGTTACACCAAAAGATAAATAACAACTCGTCTTACACTGGAATGCATTTACCACCAATGACCCATAGTAACAAAGCATGTTTATTTCGGTGGGTGTATTATTCTTTTTGAGAATAACTTGACATGGGAGATGTTCTGGAAATGTCACTGGTTTTGCAATCTATTGGTAGTCTGAAATGTAAAACTAGTGTTATTTAAAAAAAATACATGAAATTATATTGTCACATTCAATTGTTAAAAAAGTAAAGTATTAGAAAAGAGGGGATGTTTAGACTTAATCCTTTGAGACATGCTCAACTAAAACGGTTGGAATGTTAATTTCTGAAGCACATAACAACAGGGGTTGTTCAATTATTCATCATGGTTGTATTAAACTATTATTTTACTCCAGAGGTGAGCGCTGCTAAATAAGGCAATAGGTATGCAGCAACTTGTCTCTGCTGTTTTATAGTGCAGTCTGGTCCGTGGCGTTGCACTTGTCAGGAATGTTTTCTATTTTCTATTTGAATATATAATTATATGAATGCATGAATAAGGAACACAAATATAACAAAGCATTGAATATATTCCAATAAACATCACCAGAACAGTGTTAAATCAGTAAATACAGAATCTACTCATTGCTGAGTTGAAAATGTGTTGGACACCATGTTCTGTTTCCAAAGAAGAAGGGCTATTTTACTCGAAGAACAAGTATGAATCTGCACCACTAAATAAGGCAATTGCTGCACGGTGATCCATGTCTACTGCATATGTCTTAGAAGTGCCGGTCTGCTGGTCTGTGTCAGGCCACTTGGCAGCTCAGTCTGTTTTAGAACAGCCTCTTACCCACCACAGCGGTGGAGAAGGAAAGTATCATAAAGCTGTCAATTGTCCTTATTATTGTTGCTCGCAAAACACACATGTTTATTTTTAGTGGTTGAAAATCATTTACTGCTCCTAGCCCTCTCGAACAAAAACACTTATTTTGTTGTAGTTGCCACTGATTTTTATGTCAACAGAACACTGAATGGATCATGTTCAGTGATTGCAAGTAATGTTTGGAAATCACTCCCATGGCAGCAATGAATGTTTTGCTCTATTCTACAGTAAGACCGCTAACAGTGGTTGAATTGAAACTGCAATTCTTATATTCTCCTCGCAGCTGTTTGGAATAATTTACTGCTCGGTATCTGCCCCTATTAAGAAATCATTGCAATCAATATGAAAGCAATCACCAATACCATAGGGCCTCTTTAAGCCTCCGAATCTGAGGAGAAAAAATGTGCTATCTTTGATATCAAAGATGTTTGTTCCGTCAGAAAACCTTTGTAGATTAAATTCCTCCCAAATTGAGAATGGAGTATCACGCTGCTATCGTTCATATGATAAATATAGATTGTAGACCAAAGTAATTAACTGCAATCTCCATATTGGTTTGAAAATTATTATTTAACTATTATTTTATTATTAAATGATTATTTCTGCTATCTTTTTCTTTTTTTTCTTTGCATAATGTTCAGAGACTTGTTCTCTAACACATTTAATTAGCGGAGATGGAGGTTAATTTTCTTTCTGTTGCTTCAGACTTTTTGGTTCTCATACTAATACATACTTTTGTGACTTTTGTTCATTTTAAACTAAAACTTGTCATTTCGGAAAAGTTAATTAGATCCAGTCTGACTGTGTGCAGACAAAGCCAACCTGTCAGCTGGTGTACAGTATATAGTAAATGATGATTGAACTGAATCTGACATTTTTTTCCTCCAGACATGAACCTATTTGAGAAGCTATGTGTTCTGAAATCTGACATGTAATTGCTTTATGGTAATGGGGTGTCGCTCTGAACAGTGACAGGTGTTTAGTTGTGAAAGCCATGAAGATCTCTTTTTCTTTCCCTCCACTTTATTATTATGTTTTGTCAATTTACAGCCAAAGTTCACTCCGCATTAAAATGCAGGGCAAATGATATTGCGCATGATGGTTTGATTCACAGTATCCTGCAGTTCATTTGTCAACTTCTAAAAATGCATGTGTGAAAGCTTTGTTCCTGCTCTTCTGAACACAGTTCATATTGAATAAATAGATGCTATCAAACAACCCACTGAATGCATTTGTGACGGTAAGTAGCCAGGAAATGACCACCCCGGGGAGGTAATGTGATAAAACAGGCTATCATCAATGCTTGGGAATCGTACAGTGGAGTATCATGAAGAGTTGACGGGTATCAAGAAGCCCCAGGTGTGCAGGTTTACATGGAAACCAATGTTTTCACACATCACACACACCTTTCATTCTCTGAAACAATACATTTCATAATGTGATAATGTATCATTTTCCAGATGTTATAAACTTTTAAACTTAAATTTAATACAAGCATGAATATATTTGTATGATTACAAACAAGCTCAATAGCATTTTCATAATAACAACAACTTTAATCACATATGAAAAATTCACTTAGCTGACTTGAAGTATACAATAAATACAATAAAAACAATAAATACAATAAAAAGTAAACCAGGGAATACAGACTCACATATGGGAGAAATATTCTTGTATTTTTTCTAACAGACTATATGGACTAACACTAGACTTTCAGTATGACCAGAGTTGCCGG
This sequence comes from Ophiodon elongatus, assembly GCA_016806645.1. Classification (NCBI taxonomy): domain Eukaryota; kingdom Metazoa; phylum Chordata; class Actinopteri; order Perciformes; family Hexagrammidae; genus Ophiodon; species Ophiodon elongatus. The sequence continues at coordinate 3,206,231 of JACSYO010001880.1, forward strand.
TTGAACTCATAAAAGAGGATCCCCATATTAGGAAACCATGGGACAAGAGCTTGCTGTCTCGTGAATATAACTCCTGCCTCAGTCTATAAACCAGTAAACATCAGTTGAAACCTGACTCTGACAGATGATTTTCCTTTTAAATAAACGTTCATGTTTTAATGGATCTCAATAAATACCAGCACCATGAGATATTAACTTAACATTTAGTTACACAGTGTGACAGACATGTTTATAAGACAATGTTTATTTCTACTTCAAAGTGCTTTGTGGTTTTTAAAAAGGTAGATACAAACTCAGTCATAATCAGCTGAGAGTCAACAATGAGGCTAATCTAGGCATTCTTAATTAGCTTAATGGGAGACACCTGGGGGTTTGGCCATTTTGGTCTTACTTAGGGTTTCGTAAAGGACATTTGACGTGTCGCAGGGAAAGAAAATTTTTAGCGGCTTCAGTTTAGAATACAACAGAGCCATCATTAATGTTAATAGTAACACTTGTGCTTTTCCTGCTATGAAAAGTAAAAATATCTGCTGTGAAAAAGGCGTAATGAGAAAGTGCTCGGGAGACACATGGACCCTGAACTACTCACAAAGACTGAGCTGGTCCAGTGAAGCCCACGAAGCTGCACCAGAGTGATACCAAGCCAGCTTGCTAGTAAAAAGCCTTGAACCTGGACCTAACTTTCCACTCTTCAAGCCACAGGAATAGGGCCCAGGTTGCTTTGAGATGCAGGTTGGTTTGAGATGTTTAAAGTTTCTGGACTTGCAAGTAAAACCAAACTGTGCGGATAAAGCAACAGAGTGACAGAGGTGAGTGTCTAGACATAATGGAGCTTCCTCAGCAGCACAACATATATTTTAACTTGTCAAACATAGTTGTAATTAATAGCATAAATAATGGCTTCAATTCATTTAAGTATTACAGTTCCAAGGCTAAAGTGATGCTCCTAATATAACAGAGCCATCATTAATGTTATTGGTTACACATGTGCTTCTCCTGTTATGACAAGGCATAAAGTGTGCTGCAAGAAATGCGATGAACAGGGAATTTTAAGTGCTCATATGTATGACAGAAGAGGTATGAAGAACTGAAGTGCTTAAGAAGCTGTTCATGAGTTACAGCCCAGAAAAGAATGTTTTACTTCAGCTGCATCCTCTTGAGGAGCCCCATGAACACTTGATTTGAGTGAAGGAATGTAAAAAGAAGACTTTGATGTGAGTTAAGTCTTGCACGACATACCGGAGCATCAAACTGTGGCGTTTCCACAAAGTTTGAGGTACTCAAAAGAGCTATATTTTAGTGAGCAAGGCCAAAGGGGCCAGAGATTTTATACTAATGGATGTGGTGAATAACTTACAAAAACACAACTATGTTGTTGTACTTGGACTGAATGTTTATTAATATGTAACAAGGTGTATCTGTATGGTGGACCCTTAGAGAAAATCCACACTAAATATAGTCTTGAATATAGTTGCAACATACAGTAAGTTTAGATGTTAGGCACTTCTTTTAATGACATACGTTTGCTATATTATTGAGCAATGTTGTTATAATTATTTAAGAATGAAGAAATATTGAAACATTAAAATAAGGTTACGTATAATTGTTAGCACCAAAAGCATCAACCAACAATATAACAGACTTAGAGGATTTTTAGCTGTCTCACAGTTATTATTAATCCTCTAACTAATCCTCTGTGGATTTTCCGTTGTCAGTTCCATGCAGGACAATATTAATTAGCCACTGTGAAAGGACAGTACACAATCCTGTGTATTCTTGAACAACATTCAGTCCATACTATATTCTCCAGTTTACTCTAGTATGTATGTGCAGGGGCTTGACACAAACACGTTTAACCAATATTTATTCTAATCGAATGATAAGAGATATTTAAAGCAAAATACTTTACATAGAAGAGTTCCACTAAATATAGTCACCAGTCTACCAAATGTCCACACTTTGCTGTAATGTCCTTGTTGCTGCAGGTTTATAAGTGTAGACGCCTGTTGAAAAAGATTTACCAAAGCTCATAGTAAAATAGACTTATTATAAGTTGTATACTCTGACGTGTATCATATATATCTTCCTGACAGGGAGTTATTTTTTAAAACAACCACAATAACCGAAGAGAGTCTATCTTATTAATACTGTACATATATAATGCTCATATTTATGCAAATGTAGCAGTCCATGAAAGTTGAATAACATATTAGCAGCATGCGTGGGAGAAGAGTTATGGTAAAATGTGGCATTGAGTAATATTCAGTAATATGTTACTCATAATAAGTAACATATTCAGAGAAATGCAATATATGTCAAAGCAATCAACCACATTCTTCTTGATTAAGTACTCAATGCACCTGCTCATTTCTGTTGAGATTAGGTACAGGGCATAATTGATATTTATAAAAACAAATTGTTAATATATATTTCATCAGTGCTTTATTTATGTAACTGTAAATGTATTAGTTTATTTTACTGTTAAAAGGAGAAAGGTGTACTGGTATTTTCACTTACACTAGTATTTTTTATTTCTTTCATTAATATGTATATTATCAGTTGTTTATGTGTAATTTTTTTGTTTATTAATACATATCAATCTTGTAGACCTGGGAGTGGTAATGTCAGTTCAAATGACTGTTGAGGAAGAACTCTTATATATATGTTATAGTATGACCAGTTACAGGAGGAACCTGGCTGTAAGGGGATTCATGGAGCTTGACACCAGGATGAGTTTGAGGTGCTCGACACAGAGGACACAAAGTGTGTGGTTGCAGACTTTTGACATTAAAACATTTAACCCAAATGGAAAAACTGAACTTAAACATTAGTTTTGCTCCTGGCAAACATTTTATCATTCGAAAGAAAATATGTCAGTTTTCCAGACGACAAATAGCTGTTATTAGGCACTTTTTTTTTATATATAAGGGCAGAGTACAAGCATTATAGGAAAAGGAGACAGAGAGACTTTGGCTCAGCAGCAGTAGGGCTGAACTACATGAGGTATGGAGGATAAAACATGAGACAGAGAACGTGCAGGAAGAGGCCCATCCTGCTATACATACAGAGGACCAGTAGGACATAAACACACTTGTTTATCTGTTCATCCTTAAACCAGCAGCAACACTAGCCTGAACCATGAAGACTGAGTCTTTACCTGCAGCAGGGATGTTGGAGACTGTTTCTGTTGGATGCCGGTGTTTACGGCAGCCAAAAGTCTTGACTTTCTCCAACATATTAAAAATCATAAATACATTTGTTGATTTGTTTTATGCTACCCAGTCTTGTTAACGGAGGGGGGTAGTAACAAGGTACAGTTACGCATAGTTTTAATGCAGCATACTTTTTACTCTTACTTGAGAAGTGTTTTTAGAGAAAACATTACTTTTACTTCGTTACAATTAGATGCATTCTTCGTGCTACTTTTATTCATTTTATTATTTTCTGCATTCATAAAAGCAGGTGGTCAGCTGGTCCCAGGTCTGCTGGTGCTCTGTTATCTTACAGCAGCCATGCCTACACATGATTAAAAATTATTCAAAGCAGCATGGCTGAAGCTGACCGAAACAAATACAAACTACTTCTATTTCATGTGGACAGGATTTATCTAATGTTTCAAACAACAGATGATCTTCCTCAGGTCAAAATTCAGAACTGAAAACATCTGTATTTAATAAATAGTTAATGATGAAACGTCATAGCATCTCCTAATTAGTCCAAATGAGTAATCTGATATGATACTCCTTACTACCTTCCAAATTATACGGTGATCTTTCTCTCTCCAATGAAACCATTTTGGGCCAAGCGTTAGTATGACTACTACAAGAGAGAGTATATTAAGTTAACCAGACAACAGACATAAGAGACATAATTTATTTTTTGTTTTTGCTTAGTGATAGATTTTTAGCGAATGCAATCGATAGTTGCTGCTGGCTTTATTTCTCATTTGCTAGAACAATGACAATTACGTGAATTTAGAATCAAGAATCACTATTCTTGTGTTTTGTAAATTGCACTCTTTCAAATTGCTGCAATAAAAATGTGTCATCTTAAAGCCCTGTAATTAGCAAAACAATTTGTAAAACATTGATTAGTAAACCTTTGAAGCATGCTTTACTGTCACAAAGCACTAAAACTGATTATGATGATATCCACTGCATTCCCTTACATGCTGAAGGTGACAATGATGAGAAAGCTCTTTTTTAAAGGTGTAAAAAGTGCAAAGAAAATATGGTGTGAAAAATGTAGGTGCTATTTCTTCATTTCACCCAACAGATTTTTCTCAAACATTTTCAACCTGCTTATATTGAAAGTAAAGGCAAGTTCTCAGTGACTCATTCACACATATGGCATGTCTGTGCCACACCTCGGGCTGTATTCATGAAGCTTCCTAATACAAAGATTTGCTCCCTAGTGCCGAAATTCAAATACATTTTCGAAAGATGTTTTCCATTAAAGTTGAGAGAAGATCCTGGTAAAGATAAGTTATTTACAAAGCATCTTAGTCCTTAAGCCTCTTGAAAATCCAGTTTTCACATGAAGAGCTCTATTAAGAGTTTCTGAAGCAGAGGAGAAAATGGTGGAAAGACAAAAAGGTGAGAAGTATTCTCCAAACGCTTTATGACAGCGAGTTAATGAACCGCTTCACATTAGATGCTGCAGGGATAATGTTTGTGTTCGATCTCATTAGAGATGTGTTCACATCTCCCACCAAATGTGAAAAAGTCTTTAACGGCAGAAATTAAAGTGATCACAACACTACAATATTTGGCAACTAGATTTACATGCTGATCAACGATGCTTATATAGACTCGCCAGCAAACACAGAAACAGATGAAAGCTGAGCTATTTACCCCCTTTAATATCAAAAAGATATAGATAAGTACTCAAATTAACAGCATGGTAAATAAACCGTAAGCAAATACATTTCAATTAGGAGAGACTTCATTTGAATGAACAATCATTTATTACACATGCATGAGAAAGGAATAATAAAAAGTCTTTGGCGATTGGACTCCATTGTGACGTAGTATAATAGAGGTGTAGTGATGCTGAGGTCAGATAAGGCAGAATCCCCCTGGAGTCTAGAAACCGGTGGTGGTGAAGGGAGTTGCTGCAATCCGATGATGAATACAATGACATTTTGCATTGCCCTTCAACAATTCATCCATTTTCACACCTGACGTATAGTTAACTACAATGTTGGGGGATGATGTACCATCCTCAAAGGTTAATTAATTTATGTTAAGGCAGCAAAAACTGTATTAGCTAAATCATATGTGACATTTAAAACAACAAACTGTGATACAAAAGTCCTTGTGCAAACTAATTAGGTGGGAGCACGTTTGACTGAATGTAAGCAGCGCTATGTTGTGAATTAATCTCAATGGCATTTACCAACTAAGCAATGAAAAGGAGTCCAACCATGAACGCAATTGCAGCAACTACTTTGTGTGGAGTGCTTGTGATGACTTCGCAATGTTGGAAATCTCACACACCTGGACCTGATCCATAGGAACTCTTAAAAGTACACAATGTGTTTGTGTATAATCTCTGCATGGGTTTGCATGTCAGCTTCTTAAAATCTTAAACGTTCACGCACTATACCAGAGTAGAAAACTGGGTAGACTTCTGTCCTTTTCACACATGCCCCTTTGATATATGTAAATTTGATGGCAATTTAACATATTGTTCACATATCTAAAACTCACTTTTGTGTAAAAGTCACAATGACAGTCTAATTTGGTTGGAACTACAGTAGGAGAACCGTGTCCGCAACACCTCCAACAGTCTGAACTGAATGCTGTCGGACCAACGTAGAGAACAGCCACCTCAGTAACAATTATACCAGCTGTCTCCCTCTTCATATTTCCAACTTCTGTTCATGCCGACTGCATGGATGAAATTACGCTATTATGCTATGAAGATATGATGTAGAACATCATACTGCAAGACCAGTGTGGACATAATTAACACCTACAGGGTTAGGAAATGAAAAGAGCTTTTTTTCCTGTGCTCCTGCTTGTGGCAGTATAAGTACCTTTCATTTTCTCCATGAACAGTTGACTCATCGCATCACCTCCATGGCTTGGATGAAACTTCCCCAATAGACTTATCAATACAAATGATGAACATCATCCTCCTGTTTTTGAAATGTTCAATTTGTGGATAACAAAGGAGAGAAAAGCCAGAAAAAATAAAAGTTTCCGCTATGCTAAAATGGAAAAAAAAATTTGGGGTTTCAATAAAAGCTAAATACAACAAACAAACATTAATTTTATATATCCATCACATATTCCTATTTGTTCATTTGAGGTTTGACTGACGCTCATTGTTGCGCCATTTTCTTCTCCAATGGTTTGATGACACCGGTCTTAATTTTCACATAACTTTAGTGGATGGAAATATTAATTAATTTGCATTTCCTTTTGCCAATTTTCTGGAAATTTCAATTAAAAGTTGCATTGAATTGAAAGTTAACTTGAGGTGCATTTTGGTGAAGAAACAAGTCTTTGAGTCGTTTTATTACGTGTACAGCACTTGTAAGAAAACTGCTATTACAATCTGCTGCTTAAATGTATTTACTTTTTAGATCGATATTTAATGAGTTGTCACACAGAGCTTAAACTGCCTACGGTGTCACCCATTACATCAAGCCTCAGATCATTTAAAGAACTCCAAGGAGATCCAACTGAGTTGATTCACAAAACCCAAGTAGGGGAAGTGCTTATCTACCGCAGCACACTGAGGAAACTGTATACAAGTGCAATTGAAGAACATCTCCTCTAGGGACACTCTTTGGGATTGTGTCTGTATGTGTGAAGGATAATGACTCAAAGAACATACATTAGAAATTACTGCAGGGTAACAGCACTCTAGTGCATATAACTGGGCTGAGTTGCACTTTCATTCTATTGTAAGAGAAATAAAGAACAACATAGTCAGACATGCTCCGTCATAGCAGCCTGAGAGGAGGGGAGAGAGGCGGGGAATGATGTAATAACGTCAATGTTCCTGTGCTTCATGTACAGGGTTTAAAATCAGATCAGAGTAACACAAAGAAAACATTTAATACTTTTCTGATGCTGTAAAAACATTTTTTAAATCAATAACACTTGAAAAGATTGTTTTCCACCCAAAACATTTATAGCCATTGTTCAACCGAAAAGCAACTGTTAGAAGCTTAGACGTTTAGAAGTTGTTGATCTTACGTTTAACAGCTTTTTATTGGGATTTTACTCTGATCCAGTTGGTTTGAAATGGGCCTGTAATTGTCATTAACTTAGCATCTAAATTGCAGTTTAAGGCAAATAACAGCAGTTGTTTTGGAAACAACCTGATGGAGAACAACTGTTTACTCTCAGTGCAGCTGATGCGTTGCAATTGCAGCAGATTGTAGATGTAGCACAATTTCCTTGAAGGTTTCGTAGTTAATGTGATCAAAAACAAGATTGGTTTTATGTCGCTGCTCGAGTTATGCAGGTTTTTCTCTACGGATATATGGAGGTACTGATTGCTTGACTAGTCATCTGATTTGTCTCAAAAGAATGAGCCTAAGGAGATGGTCCTCCCAAGAAGAATTTCAACAGTGATTTGTTCGGAGAGCAGACAAATGATATTGCCCTGCCGATAGGGATCGGATCAGAAAACACTGAGTGGGCATAGATAAATTATGCATTTTGTCGTATAATTACAGGTCTTTTTGAATCATTACATGTTTTAGTTGAGAAGAGTCAGGTAATACTATTACTGTTAATTAACAGGAACAAATAAGCAAATTTGTTAGATAAATAAATAAAATTGTAGATGTGAAGTGCCATGAAAAGACACTTGGCTTTTTAAGATTTTCATTTTGGGGAATTTTACCAATATGGTGTCAATCTGTGGAAGTTTATTTTTGAGAAAATTGGTCTGATAGTCACACAAAAGCACGGGAATGTGATATGAAAGCAATCACTTCAATCATGGAGATATTAAGATATTTACATGAATGAAATCCATAGTGGTGGCATGCTGAGTAAGTCCAACATTATTCAGAATGCAGGAGAGTTTATAAATTTGGGGGTTATTATTATTACTTTTTTTTTTTTATTTTTTAAATCAAACCAATCCAAAATGATGTAGAGGCTGCAGTGTCATCAAAAAACCCAGCACAATATTTTTATCCACTTTACATCAGATGAGACACAGCATATTTTTAATAAAAGAGCAAGAGCTGCTTCTTTCCTAATTTCCAGTTTTATGAGTGTGGTTAAAGTCAAACCTCATTCAGTAAATTCAAGGACTCAATTACTTCGCTATTACTTTGGTCTGACCGAAGGTCAGTTTGAGAGCAAGTAGTCGGCGAGCGGAGGCGAACTGTTTGAAACCTCGTTGAACTTATCCATCTCGCCTCCCCAGACAAAAGAGAGCAGTTTTCTCCTTCTTGTCATCTTCATTGTTATAGCAGAACTCTTCGAGGAGGTAGACAACGTAGTAGGTCCCAGGGGTTAAGGCATATGGATCGTTTAAAATGAATCTAAATTAATCTGTTTGGTTAATTTATTCCGAGCTCCTCTATTTTCTGTAAAGTGCTGAAGGGGTGGAATAGTAGTCAGAACACTGATCCATTAGCTGGTTCTCAACAAGCTGAGGCTGTGTTGTTTTGTCCTCCTGAGGCTGCTGAGACTGTTGCATAAAATTATTGTGTTTGCTTTTGTCTGGGAGTTGATGGGTGTTGTCAACCCTGTCTCGTAAAATGTAAGCTGCATACTGCTAGACTGTTTTTCGTATTGCATTTTGGATGAAATGTGTACATTCAACGTGGATTATGTTGGGTGGAATTATATTTCCTGTCCACAAAGTTTTATGTTCTTCTATTACACAGTAATCACAGGGAAATATCACTCCCAATGAGTCAAGGATTATTAGCTGCTGTAATTCCTCCTCTCCATACATGAAGTTAACAACCCTACATGTGACCACCTAGACATGTCCCTCCGCCACAGCTGAGCAGGGAAACTGTACAGGGAAATACATAGAGGGAATACTAGAAATACTTTGGCAGCTAGCATCTTGAAATTACTAACTTAGACTGTGCTTCAGGCTCAACTTGCACTTTTACATCGAGCAAGAAGAAATAATCACAGCTACCAAATATGTTCTGTGTCGATTTGAGTATTGTAGAGACATACTTGGTGAAAAACTGAATATGTCCTTTAGGACTTTGGGTTTTGCAGAACCATAAAACTGAACCTGTTGGTTGCTCTGTTGGCTGCTCATTAACCTGATTACACAGTAACTCGGTGTTAGGACACTGTTTCATCCCAAAGCCTTTCAAGAATAGCACTGACTTAGTTATGGTATGATAAATGGTCCTGTACTTGTACAGTGCTTTTTCTAGTCTTCCAACCACTCAAAGCTCTTTAATACTACATGATATCATTCACCCATTCACACCCACTCACACACTGATGACAGTGGCTAAGGTGCCACCTGCCCATCAGGAGTAGATAACATTCATACTCATTCACACACCGTAGGCACAGCTACGGGAGCAATTTGGGGTTAAGTGTCTTGGGCTAGCGGAGCCAGGGATCGTTCCGCCGATCCTCTGATTGAAGGACAACCCTGCTCACCACTAAACCACAGTCACCCACAATGAAATGCACCAATACACTTAACAATGGGTTATGATATTCTCATTGGTTATTTTATACATATTGTATGTGCTGGGATTGTAAATCAGGATCCTCTGGGAAAATGTGAACTCCACTTTGCAAATTACTAAACAGCTCATGAATCTCAGCAGTCTCTGTATAAATTACATAACAATTTGTAAGGCATTTTTTGGATGCAATAAAAATGTCGCTGTTCTTGCTTTTTTTTGTCATAAGTACGCCATTTAGTCTGTACTGACTTCAATGTAAACGTATCCGCATGAATATGCTACGCTCTGAACAAGAGACAAAGTATGAAATGTGAGAGACCTATAATGGTGGATGGTTCAAACCAACACAGGACTTACAGGAGACTGGTGTTTGAGACCGGTGTCCCAAAGGGCTGCTGTTTTTTAAAGTTACATTAGTGACTTTAGTGACATTAACAACGTTTGTGACGTGTTTTCCTGTTATTTGTTTCTGTACGTATTTTGCTTGGTGAATGTACTTACGATTAACCGCGTTGCATAAGATGACACACAAAAAGCCTAAGATGCGTAATAATGACATGCGTAAATGTGATGCTATTCAAACGCCCTCCCATTAGATCAGGATGCTTAAATTATCCTCCTAGCAAAAATGCATCTTGTTCCCAGATGCATTTCTCTTGCTTTAAGATGAGATCCACCACTTAACACTCAATCCAATAATAATAATAATAATAATAATATTTGCATATACAAATATATTTGTTGTGGGGGATATGAACGCTGATATTTCAGATAATAACTCCCTGTTTGGTCAACACCTAATGCAATTTTGTCAAGATAGCAAGTTGGCTCTTTCCAGCAAAGTGCTGTTGCCAGTAAATAGTTACACATATACCAGAGAAGCATGAAATACAACATCTTGGCTGGATCACTGTATATGTACGGCTGATGCTCATGACTGTCTCGAGGATGTTGCAATCTTGTATGAGCTGGCTACAACAGATCACATACCTGTCTCTATGAGATTAAATGTTGAGAATCTACCTGAGTTGACCAGTAATGATGATAACCATGAACAACACTTTAAAGTAGATTGGTCAAAGCTCACAGAAGATGATTTCTTGCATTACAAGTCACAAACTGATAAGAGCCTCGGAAATATTGATATACCACTTGATGCAATTCTGTGTGGCAACATTAACTGTAAAAACCAAAACCACAAAAGTGATCTATGTGTAATGTATGATAAAATTGTGAATTGTCTAAATAATGTAAGTAAATAATTTTGCAAAAAAGGGGCTAAACAACATAATCTTAGGCCAGGGTGGAATGAATATGTGTCTGAACTCCATATAGAGGCTAAAGAAGCTTTTAAAAACTGGGGTTTATCAGGAAACGCAAGACATGGTCCAGAGTGTGAACACAAGAAACACGCAAATGCTAGATTTAAATATGCTGTGCGTTTTATTAAAAGAAATGAACAGGCCATGAGGGCAAACTCCATGGCCAAAACGTTTCAACAGAATAATGTCTATGATTTCTGGAAAGAAGTTAAGGTTGCCAATAACATTAGGATGCCCCTGCCATCCAATATTGATGGGGCTATTGGTTCGAACAGTATTGCAGATCTGTGGAGTAAACATTATAGGGATATTTTCAACAGTGTTGAGAGCGACGAATTTAATATTGGTGATGTTCCTAATGATGCTGGTGTGTGTATTAGACCTGATGAAGTGTTGTATGCCATTGAAAAATTGGCATTGAACAAAGCATGTGGCCTTGACCAAATAACAGCAGAACATCTGAGGCATGCTAGCAACAGAATTTCAGTGTTACTTGCTATGTGTTTTTCTGGATTGTTAATGCATGGCGTACTTCCTGACTCTATGCTGACTGTTTTGTTAGTGCCAGTAATCAAAAATAAAACCGGTAAAATATCCAGCATTGAAAATTACCGACCAATTGCTCTGGCCAGTGTACTTTCTAAAGTATTAGAACGAATTCTCTTAGATAGGCTTCAAGAGTACATAATAACCATTGATAATCAATTTGGTTTTAAAAGTAAACATAGCACAGACTTATGTATATATGCACTAAAGGAAGTTGTTAGTAAGTACAGGAGACATAACACCACAATATTTATGTGTTTCCTGGATGCATCTAAAGCCTTTGATCGAATTTAATCATTCTAAATTGTTTGTCAAATTGCAAGAGCGAGGGGTCCCTCCATATTTGATTAGGATTTTGCACTTTTGGTATTCACGTCAAACCATGCGAGCTAGATGGGGTAAGAGTGTATCTGCACCCTTCCTAGTGACCAATGGCGTCCGACAAGGTGGAATACTGTCACCTGCTCTTTTTAATCTATATATGAATGACCTTTCTAAAAAGTTAAAGGAGTGTAAGATAGGATGTATGGTGGGGGAAAGTCTTATTAACCATCTGATCTACGCTGACGACTTAGTGGTCCTGTCTCCTTATAGCGCTGGTTTACAGCAATTGCTCAGAGTCTGCTCAAGGTATGGTGTGCACTATGATATAAAATTGAACTCTAAAAAGAGTGTTATCATGATAGCTAAAACCAAGGAAGATCAGAAGCTACATTTTCCTTCATTTTTTTATGGGAGACCAGGAGCTAAATGTGGTGCACAAAGTTAGATATCTGGGTCACCTCATCAGGAATGACCTAAGTGATGATGACGATGTGCAGCGGCAGTGTTGCAAACTTTATGCACAAGCCAATATGCTGGCACGTTAATTTCATATGTGTACAGATGATGTTAAAACTGCTCTCTTTAGAGCCTACTGTACTCCTCTCTATACAGCCCACCTCTGGTGCAGTTATAGTAAAGCAAAAATGAAAAAGATTCAGGTGGCATTTAATGATGCTTTCAGAATCTTGCTCAAGCTTCCCAGATGGACAAGTGCAAGTCATATGTTTGTGTCTCGTAATGTTCCCACTTTCCATGCTGTTTTGAGGAATTTTATATACAAATTTAAATGTCGATTAAATGACTCCGAAAATTTAATTATAACAGCCTTAACTGAGCCAACACAGAGTGATACGAGGTATTCTTCTTGTTTCTGGAAACATTGGAACAAGTGTCTGTATGTTTTTAACCACGAGTGACTTTTTAACTGCAATGATTATACCTGTGTCCTCGTATTGTATTGTATTGTATATATTGTTATTGTATTTGTGTTTGTTGCTATATGGACTCATGGGTCTGGAATAAAATAAATTGAAAATCCATTACTAACCTGGATGTAACATGGGACTCTGAGTGGCAAGACTGCATCGAGTTAAGGAGAAAACCAATATGTGACAAACAGCAGGTATAGCCTTTTTAGGTCCTGAATAATGATTGTGAAGTAAGATCCTGATGTGGTAAATTGGTTGTGGTGGCGGGGCGTGGTTTCGCTCAGCTGCGGAGTGGGGGGGGGCGACGACGGAGTAGTGGCTCAGGGAACGGGGCCGGAGGCTTAATTAGCCTCAGCTGGTCTGGGTTGGCCTGATTGTGCTTTCTTTCAATTTATCTGAAATAAACTCAACATGTTAGTGTTTTGTGAAGAATAAGGTCCTCAGCTTTTGAAGATCATATCCCTCGAGACGCGCAACGAAGAGGCCGAGCCCCAATGATGAATCCGCTAATAAACAAGCCGAATGCTGGTTCGAAGTTACAGTAAAAAAGTATTTACTTTGAAAAGAAAACAATTACACCTTGAATACACGGTATGAAAAATAACAAATGATTCATGAAGCAGAATTGCGCAGCAGCTCTCTCTCCTCCGCGTCAATCTGTGCAAGTCCCGTCACGTGGCCACGTCCCGTCCCTATAAATCCCATAGGACGCATTTTTAGTGCGTCATTCTGCTGCGACCTTGCGCAGTTCTGCTTCCGGTTTTGCGTGAGCCCCCGCGACTGCGTAACATATCGTGTCCTTTAGTGTCCGTAATTCCATGTCCTGGTTCATTGTCCTTGTTTCACTGTCTTTGTTTCATGTCCTGGTACGATTTATACACCCGCGGATTATGAGACAGTTTAAACACGCGGTAAATATGACAGTCTAACCATAGCGATTATGAAATATTTTAAACATACGGTAATTATGAACTGGTCTAAATATACGGTTTATGAAATATTTTAAACATACGGTAATTATGAACTGGTCTAAACATACTGTTTATGAGATATTTTAAACATACAGTAATTATGAAATCTACACAAAATATCAATTATGAAAATGTTACAAAATATTAGTTATGAAAAATTACAAAACATTTATTATGACAAAGTTACAAAATAAAAGCATAAGACAGTTGCTTTAGGAGCTTTCTTCATTCAACCTTAACAGTTTGGACAAAAAAGGTAACCGTTAAAAACAATATTTGATTCGCTAAACATGTCTGAGGTAATTAAATTTTCTGACAAAGCACCAGCCTCGAAATGGTGTTATGAGAAAATTATTATTACTAACTGTATGCTTTTTTAATTCAAGTGACTTGCCTAGTACTTAATAGCACAAAAAGAAAGACATTGAAAGAACCTCCTTGAGTTTCCAGCTCACGTCTTTTGATATCAGTACTCAGCCGAATAATTTTCTTTTCATTATATTGTCGAGGGATGACATGCAGGGCTGTCTGTCTGATCTTTTTTGTGGGGCTCTGCGTGTTCTTACATTCTTCATGTATAAATCTTGATGATACTGTGTAATTTGCAGCCTCTGTGTTGGCAACAGCACTTAAGTGTTACTGGCTGGTTTGAAAGCTGCAGTTGCAACAATTTTGAACAGCTCAGCTTCCTTACAAATTCATTTTTATTTTATCACTGGAAAAATGATTGAATAACAGACACTCTTTCTTTGAGACCAAGTTAGTTACAAATGAAATGCATTCAGTAATAATCTCCTGAGGGATTTCTAGAAACGCCTACATGCGCTTGAAACCTCATTGAATTTAAAGTTGTGGTGTTTCTGTTTTAACATTTTTTTGGCTGTAAAGTTCTTCAGCTCTTGCTGCCAGGAGCCAGGTAAATGTGTTTCGAATGACATTTAGTTTTTTGCAAATGTCTTTAGTGATTGTTCCACAAGACCACCATCGTAGTCTTTTTCTCATTGAGAGGGATGGATCTGTAAAAACTAAGAGAAGAGTGCACCCATACTTCTTCTTTAGCACACCACTTGGAATTGCTCACGTTTAAGAGTACAATAAGAGAAACGATGTCTACTCTCTGCTTTCCAATTTCTACTTTTGACACTTGACCTCAGTGCCCACCTCTATAGAAGCCGACTGCAAGCAGCACTGTGCCTGTGACATATTTTTCAGATCTCAGACACCACTCTTTGTCATCGTTTAAAGAATCAAAAGACAGACTATCCAGCTGCTGTGCTTTCAAAGGTAATTGTTGTGCTGGTACTCAAGAGCAAAGCCAGAAAATGCTGTGGTCTGATAAGTGTTGAGAGATGTTCTGACCTATACCACCCGTTGCTAAGACGTTGCTTGTTTGAAGTGTTCTGCCTTTACCTATTACCACATACACTGGTTACATGAGCTACAATGTTTCCATCTATATAGACAATTGTCTATATTGTGCCATTTTCTTAAGTTTATCCACTAAGGAATTTAAAAAGTGGAGTTTTTTACATGGTTCACAACACACGTTGTTTGGGGTTTTGTTCGGTCACCTTTTATTCTCCACGGTTGCATATGGTGCACAATCCCCATTCAGATTTAAAAACGTAGTCAATATTTGACAATTGCCAAAATGACAGTAACACAGACAGTTCAAGCTTGTTACTTCCTTTAAACTCTCTCATGTTTTGGGAATAAAAAAGAGTTTTAATAAATTAACATCGTTACTCATTGGTTCATAAGATGATAAAATAAAATGATGCATATTTTAATTTCAAGTAGCTAATTTAGCTTATTAAGGAAACATTTTTTGTGTTGGTGAGGACTGAACTAGAGCTATAAAACAATTGTCAGGTAGACAGTAACATACTGTAAAATCTAAAAACCAGAACCAAAAACCAACAAGGGGAGAACAAGAATGATATGTGACGTATGAAGCTGTGTAGATATGTACTTTTATGATGTACACAATTTTGTCTTAAGGGGAGTCTTTGCTCTGCCCGACAGAAAATAGCATTTTGATGAGATGGGAAAACAGTCTTAAATGGATGCATATGCCGAGGTCAACTGCCCCGTAATAAACTATGGATGTTATGGATGTTATTGAGTAGCCATCGGGAAATGTTCTTGAATAACACAATATGTATTTTTCATGAAAGTTGTGCTAGTCATGTTGGTGACCTTGCAATCAACTCAAAGAAATGTCATCTTTCTCGCTTGCTGTTCAGTTTCCCTTGTTTCATCCTATGTTCCAAGAAACAAAAGGAATGGTCAGTCTGCCATCATCACTATGCAGGAAGGTTTCCAAATATGGACTACTGTTCCTCCCTGGGTGTTGCCTTTAAAGTGTGATAAGTTCCGCTACTGAGACTTGAAATAATGCAGACTTGCCTATAGCGTTTGTAATACATATGTTGGCAGTACAAAGATAATTTAGTGCCCCTGATGAGAAGCCCGTCTGTTGGTAATAGCAATTATTTTCATTTTTTTTTTTATCAAAGGATATTCACAAGAAGTGCACAATATCACCTCATTGATAAATGGGCTTTGTGAATAATAATAACTGCAGGATGTGGTTTCATAAATGACATTTTGTGAAACTCAGAAAAGGCTCAGATTTGAAAAGAGTGACGTTTTTCGCTGAACTTAAGGACAGCTACAAATATTTTATTCTGACACCACTGAAGTCGGTTGCCACTGCAACTGTCATTTCTCGCTCAGTCTCAAATATGCAGACACACAGCACATGTGTGCATGGTCTGGTGACTCTTTCTGGCATGGTGGACAAACAACACAGCTGATAGATATATACTGCTGGAATACAGTATTTATTTAAAGTTCATGGATTGTTCCATGGTCAGATCAGACTTTCAATCTTACCAAATGTTACAAAGAGAAATAAGAAAATCTCACCTCGGTGTGTGATTTGAGCTTGTTTCTTCATAACTTTGTAAATGGGTGGAAACATTGCTGTAGAAGCATGTTTTCAGAGGGGATACTTTGCTTCAATGCACAGCAGAATTAATGAGAGGGATGCTGCTGAACTGAATGGCTGTCAGGTGGCATGCCGATCGTTGAGACTCGCCGATCTGACACAAAACCACACATGAAAGCTGCCCATTGGCAGAAATACACAAAAACACCCTGCACATGTCCAGGGGTCTCATTTAACAGTAAACACAGATACAAATCAGGAAATGTAAGTATGGCAAAAAATATTCTGATTTACAAAACCATGCGTAATGCGTAAATCCGCAATTGTCCTTTTATAAATCCCGAATCAACTTAAAAATGTCTGCAAGTGGATCAGCTTCATATCCCGCCCACAACACGCTGACAGTTAACCATAAATTGGTGAGGTGGTCCCGGAACACTCATTGCAATGGTGAAGAGGCCATGACACAAATCATAGGGACTTTCAATAACAATCTCAGGAGATCAAAAATGTTCAGCAAGAAGGCGAAGACTTTGAACACAGCTATAATGTGTGGGGCAAGAAAACGAGTCTATGCACCAACAAAATGAGGCCCTGGAACAAGAAGTCCAGGAGGTTAACAAACAGTGAAGGAGAATTATGATGAGGCTCTGCAACAAGAAGTGCAGGAATGAAGAGCGCATGTTTCACATTCATCTGAAGTTAAAGAGACCCTCCAGAGAGGATCCCACTGAAACACAAGAAGAGTTCCGAAGCTGGATTTGTTTTTTGTCTTTTTAGTTATTGCAAATATCGTCATCCATCTTCAATTTGAATGAGGAGAAGAAAAAGTTAAAGGGGTGAAACCTCTGATTCTCATTATCTGCAAAGTTTGCTTTATTTCCAGCAAACTACACAGCTGTTGCGATGAGCAATGTGTCTTAATGGAGTGATTCTCAACTGGTGGGTCGCGACCCCGTTTTCACGGGCCTTTGCCTGGACAAAAAGAAATTGGATTTTTTTTAATCCTGTGGTTTTATTTTGAAGGGGATTTTTTATGCAGCGGAGTGTCGTCTATTCACACTTTTTTTGCCGGCTCTGGTTTCGACTTGTTTTGCTCTTGTCCTCCATATTTTCAGCAGCATTGCTGCTACGTTCCACTTTGTTTCAGTTTTTCAAGGCGGCGGTGATTGACAGGTGATGACCGGTGGCGCGTGCCAGGTTGGGTCAAACCATCCTGATATGGGGGAGACTCTGGGTTTTTAGGATAATGAAATTGAGCGGCTTGTCATTAAGGGGTGATGGTGGGTCCCACAGCCAGACCAGTTGAGAACCACCGTCTTAATGCATGACAATGCTGTTAAATTAATGTGTTAAAGTTACTTCTGCCCTGTTGAGAGTCCTGGAACAAAGATTCTCCCTTTTGTTTTGAAACAACAAGGAGGAGGAGTGGCAGTGGTTCATACAAAATGAATGGCTGCCAAAGTCTCTAATCTTCTGGTTGTCACTCATTCACTCAATATATATTTTAAACAGCCTGAAATATACACCAGGCACAATAATTTAATTGGATGGAATCCATCCACTGCATTTGTAGCTGCACAGACTTTTTTATTCCCTCCCTTTTGGAAAAAGCTTTTTTTTCCTGTCTTTTTTTCTTAGGGGGATTATGAGTTGTTGTTATGGTGCCATGCAAACATCTGTGTGCCACAAATTAATGACAAGAAAAATAAAATATGATTTGTGTTCATTTTTAAGTACTGATAACAAAAGGCATTATAAATGCTTTGGAGTTCATCTTAATAACTGTATAGCGCGTATGTGATGCACCCATCCACGGCGTTGTGGGCAACTGACTATAGTAAACATTCAAGATATAGGTCAAACAAAAACTGGACTTTTGTCCAGGACATCAGTCTTCGTGTCCTGTGCAAAACTAAAAGTGAAGTTGACACTGACTACAAGACTCAGGGCATGGTAGGAAATGCCTGGATAGGCATTTAGTGTTGACAACAAACAACACGTTTTGTAAAATAAAATCGAGATAAGCTACTTGAGTTGACTTTCTAATAATTTCAATAAATAACATTTTTGTTTAAATTCATTACAACTTTATTATTTTGAAAATGTAGCAGCCCTGCGGGGAAGTCCCTGAAATGGGCTGTTGTTTACCAAAAGAATGCCAAAAAGTTTTTACTGCACGTAACTCCCATTAATACCACAAATGGTCATCCTTACTTTTTTGTGTGTGTGTGTGTGTATGCGGACTAAACAAAAGTGATCCAACATGTTTATTATGGATATTTAGAGGTGCTGGTAAGTGGATTTATTTCACTTTGGACAGAGACAGACTACCTGTTTACCCCTTCCACTCTTGTCATTTAGCCAAAGGCCCTATCTAGAGCCAGTGTTTGTTTTGTCTGCTCTGGACTACTTTAGAAACATGGCGGCTGGCTTTGTGAAGAGGACCCACTCGGTATGTAGATATACAGTAAACGGCTCATTCTAAGGTAAGAAAAACACAACGATTCTTATGTTCATTTAATTACTAAAGAAAACACACTTATTAATATTATATTCTATATTTGCCAATAGAGTCAACTAACTGCTACACACTGTATATTCCACTTCATTACACTTAAAGCACTTTAGTTGTTTTAAATAGAAGTACGGTGTTAATAATTATTTTATTCCAAACCAACCACTCACAGGATTCATACAGTTACAATCCTCTCTCAGTTTCCACAGCAATGGAGCAGATGTATTTGGTTTGAAGATAGCCAGTCAGATGGCACGGCTAAGAACAACACACAGGATTATGTATTAAACTTGGTGATATATTTCTGCTTTGTCCAAGTGACATCTTCAAAGCTTGAATGAAAATCCACATTTCTCCCGTTCCAAATGTCCAGGCAGTGCTTGATATAGGCCTAGTGTAAACACTAGCTATGGGACATTTGAGTGGGCGTTTTACTGTAACAGGAGAAACAGTAACAATCAATCCTTACTCTGTGTTGTCATATTCCTTCAATGATATAATCCAACTCTTGCAGTTTATAAATTGTTAATGGGATTTTCCAGCAAATCTATGGCAATCAATGTCACTTCTCTGTCCCTTGGCCAGACACTGAGCCATCGACCATGTTGCCTCTCACATAACCTGTTGGACTCATTTGAAATGGAAAATAGCATGACAGAATAGACAGAAGTAATAAGAGCTCAAAATAATATTTTATTTTGAAAGTGCTAATTTTGTATACGTCAACAGCGTTTATGTATATTTAAAAAAATATGTACGACCTTTGGACTGTACGTACATTTTTTGCATAGAGTCATGAGCCAAAACTCAAGTGCTAGGATACTCAAGGGTTAACCTAGTATACCAAATTGTGCTAGAGGTAAGTGTGCACTATGTCTGCACAGGAGGCGTAGCGTGAGCAGCATGTTAGCAGAGTAGCAGCAGCTTACAGGATTGTTCAGGCACTGTATTGAGTGTAGATTACCTGTGATTTAACAGTGCTCAGAGCCAACACACATCACTGACCTGAAGCATAAAAATAGGTTACGGATCATGTGGAGTGCGAGTGAAACGCTTGCTGTTGCATATCTTATATAGACCACTGGTTTGATTGAAATTGGAGCGTATAGGAAATGCACGACAGAAACGTGTCCTGAACCTTAGCTGCTGCTTCTGTGATCAGTTTGTATTAATGAGTCTGTGACAATGTTCAATGTAAAATGGGTCACTCATAGTGACGAACCCACAGAGGATTATCTTCTGCCACGACATTAGCTTTATTGTGTCCATTTTCCTCTCCACGCCTGTTCATTTACCTTCATACTTCAACTCTCTTGTTATTTCAGACCCTCACACTCCCTCCTGGCCAGCAGTAACCCTTGTCCATGCCATTCTGCCCCACCCACCTGCTCACCTGTTCTCACTCCCCTTGTTACCCCAAGGCTATTGAAGAAAGCTGGGATGCGGTTTTGAGCTATGGGGTAAGACACATGCACAGTTTAACTAGAGCTGCGATGTTTGAGGGGTACAGCAGACATGAATAAAGGGAGGGTGTCTGCAAATAACTTTTTGGGTACACATGAGTGTATGAAGGCCGATATACAATAGAACCTGGTCTTTTATTTAATATGTTTTCAATAATTGCAGAATTGTAATTGTCACCCATAAAGTAGGCTAATATGACACCCTCCCTGCGGTTGAGTTGTACCCCAATGATATGACGCGTGTTCTCTCCTTTTAACTGTCCCTGTGTTACCCCTGCAGTATATCACCGGCCCATTTCCACTTATTCCCTGCCAGATTGTCAACGTTGCTTTATGCCTTTGTTTTCCTGCCCTTTGTACTCTGCAACTTGTGAACTGGAATCTTAATCTAAGCCCTGCTTCTTTTTAAGCCTGCATCTGTACCTCCCTGCCTGCACCTTTACCGGTGGATTCTCAATCACTTCTGTTTGGACTTTCACTAAGCTTAGATATCTTCACCTGGTCAATTAATCATTGAACTGTCCTTGTCCGCCTTAATGGTCTGCATTTGATTCCTCACCCTCTGGTGCCTGAATTCGTGAATCTGCAGTTTGTTTCATCTCCTTTCTCTCTTATTCTTTGGTTTTACGGCCCACACCTTTACTGTTTTGGTTCAAACTCCCTACTCTCAATATTCTGATTTCCAGCCAAAGCTCATTATTGTGATTACCAGCCAAAGTAGGTATTCATTTTTATAATAAAAAACTCAGATAAACCGACTGTACAGTTAGTTACCAGCTGGTGAACATAGTGAGAAGAGCATTTAGCTGCTAAAGAGACAGATACTTCCCTCAGGAGTTGGTGAAAACTACATATTGAATTTATATTTATCTGGTGGCCAGAAGCACAACACCAAATGACTGTATTGTTGCTCCTGGTCAACTGGATTGGTAAATAGGCAACTGTTTGCTGACACATTCTCCATATCAACTTTATAAGGGGATTACTTCAAGTATTTTTCTAGTTTGTTGTATCCAAGCACATTGCAGCTACTCACTACACATAACTGCTAGGCTGTGTAGGAGGAAACCAGTCTTTTGATGTGGCTGAATTCCTACTGGGGCAGTCAATGTTAGTCCTACATTACTAATGCTCATTTATGCATGGAACTTAAGTAAATAACTAATTCAGTTGTGACCCAGTGACCTTTTCATTCTTGTGACAGCACGTAAAAGAGCCCATTCATCAGGAATTCTGAAAAATTCTACAACTGTATTTAAGGTCAGTGCCGATGTAGGAAACGTAACCAAACATTATGCATCCCCAGCTGGACTCCACTGCCTCAGTCCTGGTTTTCACACCTGTTTCCATATGTTTCTCTGACAAAAGACTGAGAAAGCCAAATGCAAGATTTGTTTCGTCTTTGTTTTCCTGATGGAATACTGATGCTTTTAGTATCCACAATTTTATTTTCATGAAAATATATGACAAAACATTTTCAATTATCTTGGCAGAATGTCAAGTGCCAAAAGAATAATTACACTTGGCCAAAGAAAGAATCCAAGTTGGCCTCAGTGGGACTTTGTAATCAATATGTCAGTTCAAAATGTAATTGTAATTCATTATGACAGAATTGTTTGTGCTCTTATAAGAACCTTGGGTTGTGCTGGAAGCTATTTATGTACTTTGTGTCAGTGCCGGTAATTGCCTCCTCATGAGTGATAAGATCGTAATGTTTTCCATTCTACAGGGTATTGACCTGACCAGTAATACAGTAGCAGCACCTATCAGGTGCCAAACTACAATTCAATAATGCAGTGGTATGGTGTTCATACGGTATATAATCTGAATTAAAGATAAGAGACTGCGCTAAATTGTTCTTCCTATTATTCTTTAGGACAAGCATTAAAATAAATTGCAAAAACATGCCTATTTCCTAGTTAGTAACTTCAGAAAGGTGAAGTCTACTGCCAAAGACAATTATTATACCACATATAAAAGGTATCTTCTTTTAGTCTTTATAAGCTGTTCTGTCTTAATGACAGACAACGAGGTCTTTCACTGATGTGACTGGGTCAATGTGTTCTTAGAGGAAAAATAATTACACGGACATTTCACTGCGTGAGTGGCAGAAGAAGAGGCAGGATGAGAGAGATTCCTGTGAAGTCCCTTCTTTCTACATGGAGTTGATTGATGGCTCCACAGATTCTAAAACAATGTGCATTGCTGATGAGGGACAGTACTTTGAATGACGAAATTAAATATGCTGACCCTGCCCTGAGCTACAAATTAATAAAAGAGAAAGAAGAAAAAAAAATTCAAATTGATTTTAACAAATCATCAATGCATTGTCTCATGGGTGCAGAGACAAAACGTAAACTGTCATGTTCCACATCAACAAGTGACCAGATGCAGAGACTACTACAATGTAATTGTCACTCACTCCATCTTTGTATGTTATTCTCCATTGATTGAAGTGTATCCCTTGGGTGTGTATCAGACTGGATCCCTGTCCACTTGACTGTGGTGATGAAGAAAATGACGGTGTCCTCGCTACCCCTTGGCCTCATTCAAGAACAGCTATTAGGCTGGTCCAGCCTTTTGCAATTGTTCATGCATATTTTATCATTCGACAGACCAATGCCGTCTTTCAACCGGTCACATATTGTGTTTCTGTCTTCTGCACATATACATTTTTCATGCACCTGCATCATTAGGCAAAGAAATCAAAGAGCAAAAAATAATAGCTCATACTTGAACTACAACAAAGAAAATAATTGGCATTGAGATATAAAAATAGCAGAAGATGTACGAATCCACCAAAAGCAATGGCAATTTAAGTTAGATTTATAAATAATGTGGCTCACTTGAGTTTAGGATGAAAAATAGAAAAAGACAATTGACAGCAGTTGACAAAACAGTCTCATCTCAAGCTCCATTGAGTAGTTATGTAGCTTTTGATCATATCACATGATCTTTGTCAGCAGATGGAGTTTGTCCATGGAAATGGTAGATGTTCACTTTTCTTCTGGGCAGTCTAAGGACTTGGAAATATTGTCATGGAAGCTTCTAAGTTTATTATCAAACTCCATCTGCTGAGAATGAGATCATGTTGCTCTAAGAGCAACTAAATGTTGAATTTCAAGGTTAAGAATGAAATTTCAGATGTGCACTGGGGTTTTATTCTTCTTCCTTTTACTGTACGATGAGTGGCTAACTTGGATTTAAAAAGCTGACATTCTCAAATCACAAATTACGGAACATTTTCAGTTTACACCAAGCAGCAGCCAGCTATTGACCTCAATTATAATATTGTTTTAATATTTTATAAACCATTAATCTATGGTGATAATATAATTGGGCCTATGAAGAACTTTGTGCAGATCTCAAAGGTCAATTTTACCAGGTCTTTCCAAAGCCAATCATTTCATTATCAAGACAGTTCACACCCTCCACAAGAAGAATCAACTCCCACATGTTTGCACCATAGTTATGATTAAAAGTTGCTGGAACAAACAGTAGCCTCTGAATACAGATTTTAAGAGATTTAAATTAGCTTAAAACTCTCATACTAATAAATGAATGTATTCTATTGCGCAAAAAAAAGAGGCTATATTTAACTAAACGTGCGTCTGTTAGGCAAAGAAGACACTTCACTATCTTGCTCTCAACTTCATTTTAGATTACGAACTGCTGTCGTACACACTTCCGGGTCTGGGACCAATCGCGGTACAAGCATTAGGTCACGTGTGGTGCTTCTCCTGCTCTTTGACGTTCAATGTGTCGGGTCTGACCTGAACAGAGGGTGAGTTTTCCGTGGGTTTTCCACCTATGAATAGTAGATTTAATGTACAAATTTCACCGTGGAGGTTGTCACAGTTTGTTAAGCTACAACGTGCATTTAGTCCGTGCTGCAGTAAATACGCGTAGAGTTGTTTAGGGGTACGTTAAAATAAACGTTTGGTGCAACGATCTGAATCAAAGAAGTGAGTGAGTTGTACAGTAGCAGAACAAATACTCGAGTACTCTTTGGAAAAACAATAATAGCAGCTCACAGCAAGCAGCACGTGAGCAGCACTCAAGTCCCAAATCAAAATATGAATGCGATCAAGCCAGTAGTCATTTGCAATTAAACCTACCCTTAAAAGGACTAACACCTTATTCTGAACTTTACGGTTACCGCTAAACATAATTGGAAACTGTCTTTGCGACTATATTTAGACTTTTCTAGGTTCATGAATCCAAGTTTTCGTCTCTATTAAAGTGATCCAGCAATAGTTGACTGTTACGGAAGCCCTACACGGACAGTATTAAAAAAAAAATGAATTACCACTATCTCGAAATAACAACATAAGCAATTATTTTTAAAGAGAGTACATTGGGAATTATAAATCAACTTAAAAAAAAAAAAAATCTGATATTTGCTTTTGGACCACATTATGTATGAATGCCTCCAATCAACACTTCAACTGCCCTTTATATATCTGCACCATTAAAGCCTTCAGACCGAGAGTGTGACTTCACAAATCAATAAAACGTCAATTAGTTGCGGTCACTATTATATTGTCACCTGTTGATATTAATAGACCTACCGTTGATTTAAAAGCAAATGCGATCCAGCTATTTGAGTCAGTATCAAACACACTGCAGTGCCTGCACCTGCATGTGTGGCTATAACAGCTTATACAGCTCAACATTGCAGAGGAATTGAGCAAAATATAACAAAACAACAGAATCACCTTATAGTATGTGTGAACACACAATACATTTGACTTTTTTTTTGCATCTCTCTCAATCTACTTACACAGAAATAGAACTGACAGCTGGGAAGGGCAACAAAGCTGGAAAATGTAGGCAAATAATATATATATATATATATATCAGAAGCACTATTGACAGACAATAAAAAATGAATATTTTAAAACATCTATATACAAGTCCAGTGTTGAAGTTGTAAACAATAAAAATAGTGCAAATAATTAAATACTGAATGGAGATATATACATGGATAAACACATCCATGTATATACCACTCTGTCTAAGATCGAACAATCTCAATGCCAGGAATACAAATCAAGAATATTTCTGAAGAAAAAGGCAAGTGGCATTTCAAAGTTTTGCTTTTTGTTTACTTGACTTTTACTTTGCAGTAAAAGCAGAAGTGAAAAAAAAAAGAACTGTGGCATCAGTCTCCAGCACAATCACTTGCAATGCAACAGATTGAAAACACAGAAACAGGGTGAACAGCACCACCCTCAGGTAGGAAGGTAAAACAGCAGTCATACTTCAACATACATTGTAACACATTTGGTTATATCCAACATCTACTTGTTGAATGTGAGATCAGGGAAATGTTGAAAGCCCCTTCCAGCCATAAACAATGGAATAAAGGAGCACTCATATTTTGAGAGTTTTGTACTGTACGCTGTGAGGTTTATCGTGGCTAACATGCATATTTATTATAGACCATGAGAATAATATAGTGATTACCCTGTCATTGCAGATATGAGATACAATGCCACATTTCCTCATAAGGCATGTGACTGTCGGCTACATGTCTTGATGTAGTAATACCACTGATTTGCATATGCATGGCACTTGGAACTATCTATTCCAGTATACTACAGATTATTTATGGTCTGTTGCTCTATGAATTCAGATAAATAGGATCTGATACTCCACCACTATCTTTGTTATAGATTTTATAATACTTAGTAATGCATAATGGTCTCATATGATGGTTCTCTGAGGCCGTAAGTCGTCAAATGCAGGAAACTGGATTTACCTAAAATGTTCTGTATTTGGATCAACAAATGTTTTATCAACATGTGTTATTAGTTACTGCAAATATTTTTATCTTTATTGTAAATATCTGATGAATACTCATCAGGAGATTTTTATTATAGGAAAGACAGCCTTTATCATCAAAATGAAACTGCATGCAATACCCTTTTTTCTGTTTGTTCTGATCTCAGCTGCAGTGCAAGGTGCATTATGGGTCGCCTCGATGGGAAAGTGATTGTGTTGTCAGCCGCCGCGCAGGGGATCGGACGTGCTGCAGCAATAGTAATGACTTTTAATAAAAATTCCTCACTGATACTTTTCCTCCAAAATCTCAGAGGAAAATTGTATATTGAATATCTTGTGGTGTCATAGTTGTGCATATTTTGCCTTCATTACATATCTCAACCATTTTTTGTGAAATCCAATTTGTAGATTTTAATCGTGACATTTTTCTTCCAAATTACTGTGCTACAGAAACACACGCTATGTGCATGCATTTAGTTGCCCGCTTAAGTTCTAGTTTTACCCCGTTATTCGACCAAACGGGGGGAAAGATAAGCTGAATTCAACTCGGAAATATACAAGTTGTTATTATAAATATGTCACCAATACATTGTGTTATAGAAACAGCTGTTTTCATCTTGCTTGAAGATTATGAGCTTTCTGTTGTATATATTTATAAGATGCTCCACGTGCCTGTGCTGTAGATAACTGCTGTAATAGTGGCTCGTAAGATGACGCAAACACGGATACAGGGCAATCCACAATATCCCTACCAAAGAGATAGCACAACACTTGAAGTTCACTCGCACATATCCGTGTCGAGATTGGGTAATCATCACACCCATTCCCTTCAAGTGATGTTTTAAAACCGTGCCTTTTATATTAAAGGGGTTTGTGTAGTATGGATGAGTTCTAATATAGAGAGGTCTATTTACACCGCGGATCATTAGGTTCAGATCACAAAGTATTCAACGTTGCACATGGTGTGAGGGGTCGATTGAGCTTTTTCCATTCAGACTTCAAAATGTGCATTTTGCTAATGTGGTCTGCTCTGTGGCAAATTATGCAGTCACTCATCAGATAGCAGGTGGAATAGATTTAAAGACAGGGTTGAGAGATTAAGGTTACAAAATAATGTTGTGTCTTCAGATGTGTGGTAATGAGATGGTGGTGTCTGCACTGTGTTCTAAATTAATGTTTGAAGTCAGGGGAAGTGACTGTGTGCATTTAGATGAAAAATCTGATTTTAAAAGTACATTTTACCTCTGGTTTTTTTTTCATAATTAATAGCTTATTTTACAAAACAGCCAGAGCCATTTTAGAATTAAAACATTTGTTTGAATCACAGGATCATACCAAAATATTTTAACTTGTTTCTAAAAGGGAATTCCGGGCTACAAGTTTCATAACATGTGCAGACATCGTGTAACCGCTTCGCACTGACTCAAGTTTTTTTTCCCTGTGTAGGCATTTGCAAAGGAAGGAGCTCAAGTCACAGCGACAGACATCAACGCAGAGAAGCTGAAGGAGCTGGACGGAATTCCAGGTAAGATTGATTTCTGTTGGTCTGAGGCTGCCACCTGCTGGGTAACCAGGGTTATGCAGCCATGATGGGTGAGGCCAGTTTTTCCCTTATTATCAAATGCTTTTACACCTTGATTCTGCACTGACCTCTGTAACTTGGTAGCTTTTAAAAATACACATTTAAAACGTTTCCAACGTTTTTAAAGCAATCCATAGCTTCAAGTCTTGTTTTTCAATATGTTGTAGGGCTGCAACCAACGATTATTTTCGTTGTCAGTTATTGCCTGTTATTTTCTTTAGAAATCAATTAATCAGTCGGTCTATAAAATATTGAAAAATGAATCACAGTTTCTCGTAGCCCAAGTAGTTTTCTTATGACAGCTGAACTACAGATAATATAATATGACATGTTTAAATACAACGGTGTTAATGTGTTGCTTTTGCTTACAGTTTAGTTATACTGTATGAGTCAGTTACTGCTCGCAGATCTCCAAAATGCATTGATACACTCCTAATTATCTACATTAAGTCAATGAACAGTGGACTGATCACTACTAAACCATGCTGTCCACATCATACCATTTATTATATATTATATAATAATCTATCATAATGTTAAAATACACAGAATGTCCTTCTTTTTTATGGTTGTTCACAGTATCTTCAACGTACATCCTCTTTAACAAGCTATTTAGTTGTTTTCAATTTAGCTGATTTTATATATTTTCATTTGCTTTTCATGTCTTCAGGATAACTGACATGGTAGACGGTCGCAATATTTATTTTTGCTATGTTTGTGACAAGTCGGCAATACAGTTGAGAGGCACTTGTTTGTTTAGGGGGCTGACTTCCTCATCTTAAACTAGTAACACCTGCAATAAAATGTTAAATATTAAAGACAAAGACAATTGGATTTGTATGTTTTATAAAACAGATCAAGTGTCATTCAAACAAGTGTTCCCTTTTCTCCAGAACCAAAGTGCCCTTTCTCTCCTCACCAACAGGGATCAAGACTAAGGTGGTGGATGTGACGAAGAAGGACCAAGTTGAAGCCCTAGAAAAGGAACATGACCGTGTTGATGTGCTGTTCAATATTGCCGGGTACGTTTTCCCTCTGTTCTGAATGAGGTCTTGAATTACCAGAGTACCTGACCTCCTCTAGTTAATGCATTAAATCAGATGATGTTCTATTTTATATTGTAAGAAAACCTCATGACTCAATGAGCCACACTGTTGCACTGGGTGACATGTTCCTTCATTACCCATTAAAATCGGCAAATATGTTTATTTTGTAAATATTGGTTAGCACACCAAATAGTCCATAACAAATGTTATTCTCTAATTAAATAAAAAAAATGATTTGCAGAATTTTTCCAATTATTTTTTTATATGAGCCACATGAGGGAGCCTGAAAGTTTGTATTGTTCTGATAATTGTAGCCTTCTTGAAACATTGAATCTAATATGAAAGGCTGGCATACATTCTGTTGCTTTAACTGATGAGAGGAAAAAAACGAGAGCCTGTTGACTCCGCTTAAGTGCATTTTATAAAGTATTAAACGTGTATATTTCTTTAGTAACACATGCATAACAATAAGTTGTGATTTATCAAATGTATACCCCTTTGAGATGGCTGGTTTACCTATTAAGAATTATATATGGTGATGCAGAAAAAATGGTGAGGAACAATCATATATGCACAGATTAGCCAAAAATATTACCAGCCTCACCCTTTGACATACTTTCTGGGTGAATAGCGATTCTACTTGTTTTTCTGTCTCCACATTGATCTCATTTATCCATTCCAAAATCCCTACACATTAAGGTTTAACCTCTACTTGACCTTTTGTCAATCTCCTTAACAAAGGTCTCTCAATTGACACCTTATAAGGCTCAGTAAAATGTTGAGGGGGTTAACGCAGCATTTGGACCAGCATTTGTTTTCAGTTTAATAATTATATCTCTGATGGACATATGAATTAGTATACCTCTTAGCTTAAGCTATATATATGTACTACTATCCTTTGTAATGCCGTGAGATCGGAGTTTACGTGTCATCTGCTGTCCACAGGTTTGTGCACCACGGCTCCATCTTGGACTGTGAGGAGGCGGACTGGGACTTTACAATGAACGTGAATGTTCGGAGCATGTACCTCATGAGCAAGGCTTTCCTACCGAAGGTGACCTTTGCCCACTTTACCAAACGCTTACCACTGTTCATCCTGCTGTCGAGAGAAATGAAATAGGCGCTGTTGTAAATTGAGTGACATATGCTTTTCATTTGTTCTCATCCTTTGTCCGCTGGGATTAGTTGTATTACTCTGAGCCTGCGGCATGATGGGCGGCAACTGCCCAATCACTAATCCAGCTTTAGCCGCAAACAAACAATACTGTCTCGATGGGGAGTTTTATCTTGAATCACGTAGCAATTCTCATTTATCCGTGACATAAAAATGAAAACCAAAGTCCGTTGCATAATTTTACTCTTCCTTTTTACAAATTACGTTGCCACCTTCCTGATTTGTTTCGTCGTTCTAGATGTTGGCAAAGAAGTCAGGAAACATTATCAACATGGCATCTGTTGCATCAAGCATAAAAGGTAAATAAACTTCTGCAGATCTTCACACTGTAGATGAGCATAGAACAAATATTACGCCCCAATTAAAGGGACATAAAGTCGTTGAAGTATGACCATGTTCATTGTAATCCTCTTAACTCCGATAATTGCTCTGCGTGTGTGTCTTTGTGTGAGTGACGTGTGTGTTTCCTCGACACAGGGGTTGTGAACCGGTGTGTCTATAGTACCTCCAAGGCTGCCGTGATTGGGCTCACCAAATCTATAGCGGCCGATTTCATTGATCAAGGCATTCGCTGTAATTGTGTCTGTCCTGGTAAGTTCAGAGCGATCTGTAAAATAAAACCATGTGTCCTTTTTGATTCTTCATCAAGTATTACTCGAGGTTACGGGCATTTTAACAGATACCAATGTACTGTAGACATCCTTGAAAATTAATTGTCATCAAAAGTGATGTTTTTAGAAAAAATGTCATGTTTGATGACATTGTGCATTTCAAAGATATACAAGTGTAGAGTTTGTCCCTTCAAAGCCAGTCTGAGTAACTGCTGTGCAAACTCTTCAGGCTTTTATTCGTGCAGCAGACCTGAACTGAACCCAGTCATACCTATTTAGTTATCATAATCGTTTAATTAGTCAAAGGGTATCTATATTTCTGGTTCAATATTGTTGCGTTAATGAAGGTTTTAGAAGACATTCAGGGTTTCTCTTTTATATTTTCTCAGGTACTGTTGACACTCCATCATTGCGGGGTAGGATCCAGGCCCAACCTGACCCAGAACAGGTATGTTAGGCTCTTACTGTCATTTCCTCCAATCTTAATCTGACGGTAATGGGGATTAATGCATGGGTCATTTAACAGGTACATCTTATCTTGATTGCCACAGGAAGAAATCCTCGGTATTGGAGATAGTAAATGCTTCAACTGCAACTCATCTTGTTCTCTCTCTCTCTCTCTCTCTCTCTCTCTCTCTCTCTCTCTCTTTCTCTCTCTAACTCCTCAGGCTTATAAGGATTTCATGGCACGACAGAAAACTGGCAGAATGTGCACAGCTGAGGAGGTGGCATACCTGTGCGTATACCTGGCCTCCGATGAGGTGAGTGCTTGCAGATAATGCACCCAAGTCATACACGTATGTGGCCCATTACATCGATAGTCAGGCAGAGCTTGCAGGGCCGTAGCTACATGGCAGTCCAGGTACTTTTGTATTTATTCTAGACATTTTAAGGGCTTTGCAACCTGGTGGGAGTTAATAAAAAAAAAATACATATATACAATTTAAAATCATCAAAAAGATTTTTCTGACTTTATTTTTGGTGTCTGATAAAATGTATTTTCGAGAGGGCAGAGTTGCTTGGACTCATGACCTCAGTATTTCTATGTCCCCGAGTGAATACTTAACCCCAAAGTAAACGACTAATATTCCATAGTTATACATGCAGACAAGGTTGTTGTTGATGGGTCAGCAGTGAAATTATTTCCCAGTAATCTGATGTTTCTTGGCTCCTTCACAGTCTGCCTATGTGACCGGGACAGAGCAAATCATAGATGGAGGATGGAGACTCTGAAATTTTTTATTTTTTTTGAAGCACAAATAAAGTGTTCCAAGAATGACTTGATCATCTTTTTAATTTTGCATATTATGTTTACTGATTCTGTGGGAGACGTTGCCCACGTTCAAACTGAAACAAATGCTGCAAATCCGTGCAATGCCAACATATGTATATGTTCTCTGAAATTGTATCCATTATTACATATCTCACAAAGAAAAATATGGTAATGTGATTAATAATGAAATATGTTTAAACATCTATTAAAACCTCTTCTTCACAAGAACCCTTGAGTGGCTTTTCTATGTGACCCCCTTCCCTCTTCCCCTTCCCCAATGAGGCTCTCCTGCGCGCGCTCCTTACTTAACATTACTTGGCCATCACTAATCCGCCTCATTCCCAGCTGCTCTATCTGCCAGAAAAAGCTGCACACTGAAGGTTCACACGCGATGCATATGTTTACGATATGAGGTGAGTTGCTGTGTTTCTTCTCCCCCTTTAATGTAACGTTAGTTATAGTTTTCGGAAGCCCCGTCCTAGGGGTCGGGACCGGGTCTCTCGAGCTAGCTACCGCGCTCGTGCAGAGTTCACTTGACAGCTGTGGGTCTGAAGGACACGGCCAGCTACTGGGCGAGGAATCCAACATCGGACAAGGCTTCCCCTCTCGAGGATTGATGCTCAACACGTGTCACAGCAGCGAGTCAAGCTGTTGTCGATATCGGACGTTTTGACGGCAGCGAGTGACATAAGTTCAACGTGGAGTCCGCGGCGGTTGCGTTAGCTACGTTGAGGGGGACTTAACGAGATCTAACGCTAATTACGTTAGCTAGCTGACGGTAAAAACCCAGCCTGAAGACATTAGTATAATGCCTCGTGACAACCCGACTCTACCTCCCACCCGAACGTTTCTTTTATCTGTCAGCGAAATGACAGGGCGCTATTTTAACTTCCTTAATATGAGGAGGGGATCCGTAGTAGCGTTAACCATTTAGCCGCTGCTGCGGAAGAATGCCCTTGTCCGATAATGGATCGCGTCTCAACGTGGATGTGACGTCTTCACTAACATGGGCTAATTAGCGTTACTTCAAGTGTGTGGGTGCGGGTGTGGGTGGGTGTGTGTGTTGCTCTGCCGGCAAGCTGACGCTACACTGTGCTAGATAGCTCCGTTGTTGACAGTTGCTGGTTAACTCCGAGCATGCTGCGGCTCCATGCGCCATATGGTCGAGCTGTAAGCGTTGATTAGAGTTGCTCTGCTCGCAAGTGGATTAACTGACGTCTGTTGCCATAAGCAACTGTCGAAACATTGTAGCGGCGTTAGTGTGTATCCCTTGTATAGGTTTGTGTATAACAAAGCTTGATCTAAGAGTTCAGTATTCGTCCATTGTAATGAGCTACAGGTTAATCACTTGATTGCGACATGTTAAGTGAACACAGCAAGCAGCACAAGGTTATCCAGCATGTAGTTGTTGCATATTAGCCCCTTACATCATCATCAAGACATTAATCGTGTGGCTTGAAACCTTGTTAGTTGTCCCCCCACCTTGCTCACATTTCTTACACTAAATGTCTAATCTTAACTGTAAAGCCTGTATGTTTGGAAAAACAAGCCTGTGAGATTAAGTGTATCGTTTCATGCCATGCCACTTTCTACACCTGTACCAACACCTGTGTTATTCATCATTTATAAAGTAAATACTAATTTGCTTCTCTACTGATAAAACCACGTTCGATGAATAGGAGCCTGCAGTCGGAGCCGGACACACAAAAGCAGAAGTGAAGGAACTGCCCATCAATGGCCAACCCCACCCCTCTGCTTGATGTGCTGTGAGAGAGAAGTGAGTGGACCAGAAAATCTGTTGCCAGTTTGTCATGGAGGATACTCAGCCCAAACCTTCTACCCCGGAGCCCCCCCTTGTGCCCAGTCTGGCACCAAGTCCGGCACCAAGTCTGGTACCCAGTCCAGGAACAAGCCCACTGCTGGACGTAATTGCTTTGCCTGCAACAAACAATGTGGAGGTATAGTTTTTTGTGTTACTAACAACTGTTCTCTGGTGTAACCTTCTTATATTCTGTTCTTTACAGTCTTAACAAAACTGAAAATGTGTTTCATAAGCCTAATAATGCGTATAGTTTCTTGATAGTAAAATGACATAGCCTTTGTATTTTTTTTTATTCACTGAATAAGATATTTTAGGCAACATATATATGATGTGGCTCTGCTTCTTTGTCTTTCACATTAGTCCGCTGTGTTGATTTACTATGTTTTAATATTCTGCTATATAGCCTTTTAATTTGTTGTTCATCTGAGATAATTTGTTCATCATTTATTGCTGTAATTCTAAAAGTCAAAACTATGAGTTAATGTACCATGACAGTATGACAATGAGGGTATTCTGAGTCACATTTATCAGCGCTTTCATATCTTCACTGTAATATTTTCCAAGAAACGGTAGCCGGTAATCTGCTGGTATGACGTACCTCCGTGTCAATAATACAGATAGGGCACGATACTAAATAAGGGTATGGCAATTAAAACGGCTCCAGGGACATCTACCATTTTTTAATCTTTCCATTAGAAATGCGTTCATATTTGTGTCAATGTGACACCTTTGATCTGGTGCTTTGCATAAGATGTCCCATTCATGTTGACTGCTCAGCTACTCGTGTGAGGCCTGGATATTGATAGAAATGTACTGCATTTAATATTGCAGTCAATAGTAATTTTTAATGCATTTGTTACCCAAATCTGCATATTATCCCAGCTAGTGAAATCAAGTTTAATTATATTTATTAAAGCAAGATGTTACAACATATTTACAAAAAAAAATCCAATTAGAATTGAGGTTGTCAAGCAAAAACATCTCTTTTATCGTGTATTGTGATGTTAAGGCACTTTACCTGTTCTTGTGCGTATTCTGATCTTCCTCCAGCACCTGAATGTGAACCAGATCCAAGTGGTGGTCCGGCGATGCTCCAGTCCAAATGTCACAGAGGAGACCACCTATTTCATTCCTCGAAACCCGGTGGTGGATGCGGGCACTAACACAGACCCACCAGTGGTCTGCTGCCCCTTGCTCCGCAGATTTTGCCCATGTCCACCAAGAGGCCTTCTGGCCTCTCTCATTACTAAACGTAAGCAAGTGGGGTCTCATGTTGGCTCATTGAGTTCCTATCCAGTAAATGTTTTGCAGGCCAATCCCTTCATTCACACAAGAGCGTAAAAACTGCAGATATGAGTATCTCGTATACTTTAAACTACTAAAATGTTGCAATATTGTAGATTAATACACACATAGAATAAATAATAATACACACACACAATATTTTATTTTGTGTTCACATTACAAAACACAGTCACAGAGATAAGCAGTCAATCATCAACAAGCTCTTAGTATTTATTAAATGACTTACTTTTGAAGACGTTTTAGAGGTCAATAAAAATTCAGGTAATACTCTTGTCATCACAAACACTATAGTGACTTATGACATGACACAATAATCTAATGTCAGTCCCCTGTGTCCTCTCTAGTCTTTCTGGCAGCTGTGCTCTTTGGAGTGGTGTGGTCTATCACCGAGGATGAGTGTCTCCCGGGGCATAACCTGTTTGGCATCACAGTCCTCTTCATCTGCGCTCTCATCGGTGGCAAAGTGGTGGGTCTCATCCGTTTGCCCAAACTTCCACCGTTCCCACCTCTCCTTGGTAAGGCTGAGTATTTAGTGGTTACGTGTAATGTACGGGTGTGTTTATACCAGCCTTTCTTTTATTTAGTTACACAGATGCCTCCACCAGTGGGATATTTAGAAACACAATACACCATCTTTCAGGGTCTGTTAATACTGCTTAATGCCTGTCATATATTTGTTCACAACAATTAGCCAGATTACATACAGGCCGACCCATGGAATCATTATTTAACACTATAGTTCTACAGTTGGAGCAGATTGATCAGTACACAGAGTATTCTGTATGTACAGTACAAATAATTGTATTAATACCAGTATTAGAGCTAGTTGTTTTTAACAACTGCTTTTCAAATGAGACTCAAACCTGACTGAGTTTTATGAATTACAGTTGAAGCTCTTAAATAATCTAAAACTAAACTCAAATGTCTTTTGAGAAGCATTTGATTTACATGAACTGGGCAAGCAAATATTAGTGTTATAACATAAATACTGCAAGATATTCTCTATTTATAAATGAACTACAGGCGTTGTGTCTGGTCGCAGCTTAATTAAATGAGTATTGCACATCAGGAGCGATGGACGTATTCATTCGGTGACTTCTAACAAAGTAATCTACTGGCTGAGTCATTTCACCTTTGTCATTGATTTGAAAAAAGAACATGAGGTCAAATCAGAGCTCTTGATTAACTGAACAAACATGTTACTCACTTGTTCCGATCTTGGTTAGGTACACATTAGCTGCTGTTGGTTTGGATTCCGTTGGTATCTTTTCTAATTTTGCTGGTATTTTGTTATCATGTCATTGGTACTGCTATTTATCGAGATGTTGGAGATCAGAAATATGTTGTCACTAATTATAAAATAAAAGACATGCAAGTCTTGGTCAGGCTGTGGTTTAGTAGGCCTTGTTTTATTTTATTTTATTTATTTATCATTAATTAAGAAATCACCACATTGATCAAAGGATAGTGTAAATGTTCTCTTTTTTTTAGCAATTGGTAAAGGTTTGAATGCAATATTATATGAATTCCTGGTGTTATGACTTTGGAAATGGAAATCATAATCCATCAGCTGCACCCCTAATGAGATAAAAATCAAGGAAACTGGAGCCACTCCTTATTTGCAAATAACATCAAAAGGTAGATTGAAGTACAGCTTGGATAGATGTTGAAGTTTGTTTCTCTACAAACTTCATCTCCCTGTGGATCCCCTCGGAGTATTCTTGTCGACTGGTTCAGTGTCTGTTTCTGATAACAATAGTAGAAGATTGGGGTCAGTCAAAAGTCTTCTGTCCCCACTCAATAACAGTGTTGAATATTTATTCTTTATGTATTATTTCCCTGTTGCAGTTCATCATTAGTCTGTCTATGATTTGATTTAAAAACTTAATTCCGAGAACCAATAGTAATCGTAAAGATCTTAAACTCAGCACAATTTTCACTATTCTCAATATTGTTTTGTAACATTGTAATGTAATTATCCCAATCACATTGCATGTTTTGAAAATGAACATTGGCAGCTGTCTTTAGAGAAGGTTTTGGATGTTGTTGAACTCAAATTATTAGTGTTATAAAACCGCAACCACAGTCCTCCAGTGGGTCTCAGTGTCTCAGGTGTCCAACGTGAGCACTGTCAGTTCAAAAAGCAACGGGTGGTCTTTATTCTTGCTTTGTATCTGTGTGAGAGACGGTGCTGAAGGATCATCTGTCCTCTCTCACACCCTCTGCTGTGTTGCAGGTATGCTCCTGATGGGTTTCATGCTGAGAAACATCCCAGTTGTAACAGAAGGCGTGAAGATTGACCACAGATGGTCTGCGTCACTGAGGAACATCGCTCTGGCTGTCATTCTGGCCAGAGCTGGTCTGGGGTTGGATCCCACGGTACGCTACATACTCCGCTATCGAATCTTAGTATCTGCACACAGGAATGTTAGCAAGGAAAAGTATTACGTTTCCAGTGATGTATGAGGTGAACAAAGCAACTCTGAGCCCTGTAGGAGATGTTACTAGGTAATGCAGCAGTGTCATCAAGTACATTTTATGTGTTCCAGCCAATTAATCAATGACTCTTTCAGTATGACTAAGCATTCCTACTAAGCTGTATAAAAGTGTATTCATTACTGTAATAAACTGTAATGATGTGTGTGTCTGTGTTGTCAGGCTCTGAGGAAACTGAAATCTGTGTGTGTCCGTTTGGCTGCTGGTCCCTGCATCATAGAGGCCTGCACCACAGCCCTGATCGCTCACTTCCTCATGGGCTTGCCCTGGGTGTGGGGCTTCATCCTTGGGTAAATAAAACACTATTTACTCTCCCTCTTCCCTCTTAATTTTCCTTTGATGAATATATCTTCTTTTTTTTTTTTTTTTCATGAACCAGTAAGAAATATATTCATGATATCAATTTCAACATTATTTTTTGCAATTACTTCTTTTTGTTAAATCATTTGGGAGTGAGGATACAGACAGGAGGGAGAAAGGTCCCCAGGTCGAACTGAACAGGGGGATGGCATAAGCCTTCACAATTATATTGTATTCAAATTATATTTCTTAACAAATGCAGAACCCAGTCAGTTTCACATGTAGTAAATCCAGGGAACCTGCTCTTAAAGATGTCAAAATTGTCATAGTTTAGAAGCAGACTGATTCTGTAATATTTCTTATTTTTTCCTAACGCAAATAAAATCAATAATTTTTTGATTGACAACATACTCCATTTCTTTGCTGTGTAAGCAGACTTTACAGCTCTCAGAGCTCCAGAAGCAGTTTATTACATTCAGTTACTAAATGGAGGTTGATTGTAACAGAGGGAGAATGTCAAGCCTATCAAGACATGGAAGGCTTTGATGACAAAGATAAGTTAGACTTAATCCGGGTTCACACGGTGCGACCGCCACGGCTTTCTGAGAAGCGCTGCCTGCTTCCCTACTACCCACCTTTCGGCGCCCATGTAAACCAATCGGGCTGCTCACACAGAATACGGCACGAATGTCCGCGTCCAGCTCCTGATCTTCAGTGATAGCTCTCTATAAACAATATATATATATGATGTATTTGTAAAATTAATTATAATTGAACTCACTCTGATAAACGATAAAATACGCATCCCATGCTTTTGACTTTCCTCCCCTCTCTCCCTGCTTTTCTCCCGGAGTTTAAATTCCTCCAATTCTCCTCCAACATGATCACATTTCAACATCCATCTACTGTGAGAATCCGTCATAATTATGTACAACATACTATATGAACAAGAAACATGTTCCCACAAAGCAGATAATAGAAAACACTGCCCTCCAAGAGTCACTAGATCATATTACAACCTCTTATCCTCTTGGTCACTTGTTGTCAAAGTAAGTGCCTTCATATTTCTGCCTTGTCAGCATTTGTGTGATGTCGGTAGGTGCAATGGAAATTGCGATATCAGGTTTTTTAAACAGCCCCCATCCACTGATAACATTTAATACAAATATTTTTGTACTGCCCAACTGAAATGTCAATCTTTGAGAGAGGGAAGAAACATTGTTCATTTGCTCATACTACCCACCTTGTAATGATACGAAGCTGGTTGAAAATCTGAAAGGTTTCCCTTTTATTAGAGGGTTGAAATGTTCTGTTCATTCTTTGTTTTAAGATTGGAAGTAGAATTTTAATTTTGATGATTTGGAAATTTCTGAATTTTAAAAGTCTGTGTTTTCAAGCCCAGCCAAATGATCATCATCAGAGAATCAAAATCACTGTGTCCAATACATTTGAGACTGGTATCACATCTCGTCTACAGTATAAATGACATATCGTGCTGCAGGAATTCCTCCCTTTTGCATACCTCCCAAGCATAATTAAAGGCTGATGTTTTCCAAAGGCAATTCTTTTTATCTGTTTTCATCTCCTTCAAATTGTAGCTTTGTGTTGGGTGCTGTGTCCCCAGCAGTGGTGGTGCCCTCCATGCTGCTGCTGCAGAAGGATGGTTACGGCTTGGAGCAGGGCATCCCCACCCTGCTGATGGCTGCAGGCAGCTTCGACGACATTCTTGCCATCACAGGGTTCACCACGTGTTTCGGCATGGCCTTCGCCACAGGTAACCAGCGGATGTATGTGTTTGCCTGTGTTGTAGAAGTGAAAGAGAAGAAGTTCAGACTTGAAATGTAACACCACGTTATTTCCAGGGGACTGGCAGCAAGTTCCGTGTACGTCAGCGCGGAAAAGTATATGAAATAAGTGACTTCTATCTGTAGTTTGTCAGGAGCTCAGCAGAGGGTGTGAGTGGGCCGCTTACTATCGTTAAAAAAGTTTGTTTGTGCCAAGTCACAGTGCATTTTGTGTGTCATGACCACAATGTAGAGCTTCTATAGAGCTATATTAAAACACTAAATAATACTATCAATGATTACACCGCTATTGTCATGAATGGTAATTGTCTACAGACTTTTAGGACAATTAGTTCAGTTTATTCCATTGTATATTTTTTATGCTGTTCCTTTTAGGCTCCACTTGGTTCAACCTCCTGAGAGGAGTACTGGAGGTGGCTGGTGGGATGCTTGTTGGGATTCTTCTTGGCTTCCTCATCCAGTACTTTCCTAGTGTTGACCAGGTAGGCGTGCTCTTGCCACATTACTATATTAGCTAGTTTTACTATTGCTTAGTCATCCTTACACCATTTGACACCACAGCCTTCCTTACATAACAGAAATGACTGCACTATCTTAACTTCATCAATGTATTTTAATAGCCTTTCAGACTGCTGGTTAAATACAAGTAAACTGCATTTGGAGATAAACCACTGTTATAAAACGTCATGAACTCCTTACAAGTGTTACATAGAGCATTTTGTATTTATAGATTTAGGTATATTTCAGTGTTTGATATTTAATTATTGACTGTCTTTATCACTTAGAAACACTTAGTCATAAAGCGATCCTTCTTGGTGCTGGGTCTGTCCGTCTTTGCCGTGTTCGGCAGCACTGTGGCCGGGTTTCCGGGCTCCGGAGGCCTCTGCACCCTGGTGATGTCTTTCCTGGCTGGCCTCGGCTGGGGGTCGGAAAAGGTAACAACATATGCATGCCATATATGTAGTACATGGATAATATTGGTCAGCTCTCTACTCACAATAATCCACCTTCAGTGCTTTTGGCAGGAGAAGTACGGCATATTTCACAATTAATTAATTTATCAAGCATACTTTTTACCAACCTACTGGGTTGTACAGTGATTCCTTCATTGTCTACACGGCTGCATGTCAAAGAAAACCTTCCTAAAAATGGCATTTTTTTTCTGTTTGTCTAAAGGCACGTGTGGAGGATGTGGTTGGGTGGGCGTGGGACGTGTTTCAGCCGCTACTCTTTGGACTCATAGGAGCAGAAATTCGAATCTCTGAGTTGGAGGGACTCACAGTTGGTGAGATGACCCCCCCACCACCCCCACTACACACACACACACACACACACAAACATAAAAACACACAAAATAACATTTATATAATAACTATTTTTACTGTGAGAGATTCAAATGCGGCGGTATGGATGTAAATAGAGTATATTTCCATAGTCAAAAAGAGGCCTCAGGAGATTCTAAGCTCTCTGTCTGTGTACAGTAAATATTAAACCTGATTAAGCCTTTGCACTCATGTACTGTACTTCCATAGAAATTCCCATATGAGAACTATAAACGTGAACATAAACATAAAGAAGTATAAACATTAGAATATTTTGGTATTCTGCAAGTAGCAGTAGTTTAAACATAACATATTTGTAGGGTTGATATACTGTGTGTTTGCAACCTTGGCCTATTAAAAACAACATCAACTTTACCTGTTTAGACTGCAGACTGTCCTTTTAGAAATGTGCTCATACCTAAACGGCTCCAGTCTTTTTCCCATGTGGCTGGTGTTGCTCTCGCACTTCCCATCATAAATTTAGCAGAAATTAGATAAACATTGACTCTGTAACAAAATTGATCTACTGTCCAATTTATGGCAATAAAACTCTTCGTCTTCTGACACATACAATATTAGACTATTGTATATATAATATATCTTTAACAAAAAAGTGTTTATTTACTGTTACTGTACTCTTACAGGTACTATTATGCTTCAAAACTATGGCCATCTATTTTTAGGAATACATTTACTTTACAAAAAGGGGCCACACATATCTCCCCCACACTCTTAGTTTCATTTCCTTGTATTTTATACTATAAAATGACCGCAGTGTATGAGGACATACGATAGCTGGATGAGTACATGCACCCTACATATACTGGTGATGTAATACTTGTTGTTTTTGTATAGCAGTATCCCCATTATAGTGTAACACCTCTGTATGACTCTTGTCTATCTGTCTGTTTAGGTCTGGGTATCTCCACGCTGCTCATCGCCCTGCTGGTTCGAATCCTGTTCACCTTTGTCTGTGTGTTGGGTGCGGGCTTTAACATGCGGGAGAAAGTGTTCATAGCCCTAGCGTGGATGCCCAAAGCCACAGTGCAGGTATGTCAGTGCTGAAATGTGTAGGTAAATAATTGTCGTACATATCTAAAAACTCCGCACTCAAATGTTTTTTCTAGCTATCCTATCTTTGTGATGGTAAATGTCTTTTGTGGGTGAGTAAAGAAGAAAGATGGTGTCCTTTTCCTCCTCAGGCAGCTATAGGCTCCACAGCTTTAGACATGGCCCGGGCAAAGGGCGACCTGCAGCTGCAGAAGTACAGCATGGATGTGTTGACTGTGGCTGTGCTGGCCATCCTTCTCACAGCCCCTGTGGGAGCTCTTATCATAGGGCTCACTGGACCGCTCCTGTTACAGAAACCAAAGAACTCTGCCTGTGGTGAGCGAGTCAAACTAAATGTATCAGCCTTTTACTTGGGTAGGTAAAGTCCTACATTCACCTTTTCAACTCAGCTCAGCACCCCCGCCGCTTCGCAGTTGTTTGAGTCGTGAATATACTTTCCTACAAAGCTCTCCCTTCCTCACCTTTTTTGATAGATGCATCCACTCAGATAAGGATTTGCATAGTTCTAGGTTGCTTGTTTACCCTGTCATTCATGCCCTAAAGTATTTTACATTCACACAACACTGACATTGTTTCCATTATAGTTTAGTACACAGTGCAACTCAGGGTTGTACACTGTTTGTTTACCACTGAATCTGACTAGCATGTAATCAGGCCTGAACTGAAGCTTTTCTCATGACTTTTTCCTCCCTCTGTCTCCTCTCCATCTTTCCTAGGTACTCCAGTAGGAGATGATGACAATGAAACGCCTGTTACCTATGAGAGCACACTCTGACATCACCTGTCTTCATACAGTAAGCAAGGACATTTAAAGGGACTTCCCAGGTGCTTTCACACTTCGGATATCTGAGTTTTCCTTCAGCCACCGAGTGGCCCTATTTGTCTCTCTATCTGCCGGTCGGCTCCTGATGTTTGCCGAGCTGCAGGAACACATGATTCACTCTGTATTTATAGCCTCTGGTGCTTTCCAGGCCTCGGGCTCCAAACAAATGACCCACGTCTGAGCGACTGCACCGTTATGCTGTATGACAGTATACAAGAGGCGGTTTTGTTTTTGGTCCCAAATTAACTTTTAATTAGTTGTATTAGCGTGAGGCATGAATGTGGTTTACATTTTTGTACAGGTGGATATTTTGTCCTGCCCGTTATATTTACGGAATCCACCTTTTACCCATTTTTATATAAAACGTATCAGTTAACTATTTACTGTATTTGGACTTGAACAGGTGGTAATGTTTTTTTAGTAGATGCTGTTTTCTTTGGAGGGCTGCATAATTGAATGCACTGACAGTAGCAATAAGTTATTGTTTGAAATTAGACCACACAGTTGACACACAAGTCTGTAGGTGTTCTGCACTCAGTACAATATTTGTACAGATGTGTGTATCTGTGCGTATGTTTTAAATGTGTATTAGCTCTGTCTTGGTGAGAAGGGTTTGTGTAGTTTACAAATACTCAGGAGAAAAATAATTTACATCACTTTCCTTTTGGTTTACAAACAGTGCTGCTAAAACTACTGTAATCTGCTACAATCACTGTCCTGACTGCTCAACATTGATCATGTCCATACCCAAAACATTCATGTAAACCCAACCTTTGTAAGGGAAAGTTGATTTTTCACATTTGCTTTTTTTTTTTTTTTTATTACAGAAATATGCAGTGTAACTTCATATTTTTGAATGTATTTACATTGCCTCATTGTGTATTATTAGCAACTATTTATGACAAAGCAACAGAATTGAGCATTAGTTTTTTACCAAATATTCTTTAAACAATAAATGATGAAATATACCAAGAACTGTTCTTCTCTTGCAAGTATTTTTAATGTGTGCCTTTATTCATGTTACTGTCCCTTTTAAGTTTTGGCTTCCAATCTGTTTACTTTGTATCCGTACTAGCAGCCTGGGTCTAGGGATGGCTGTGTTGGTCCAGACTGAAATATCTAACAACTATGGATTGGATGGTCATGAAGTTTGGTACATCCACGCTATCCAGAGGAAGAATCCCACTGACTCTGGTTGTCTCCTGACATTTCCTCCATCACCACCATGAACTTCACATTTGTGGTTAAGACTGACACCCCTAAACAACTAATGCACTCCTGCAGAAA
Source organism: Ophiodon elongatus (assembly GCA_016806645.1). Taxonomy (NCBI): domain Eukaryota; kingdom Metazoa; phylum Chordata; class Actinopteri; order Perciformes; family Hexagrammidae; genus Ophiodon; species Ophiodon elongatus. Next base: position 3,250,610 of record JACSYO010001880.1, read on the forward strand.
TATGAATGCAAGTTCTACTTGACCAAATGAGTAGTGGACAATTGGATCGTGATCAGTACTCTGCCGTTTCCGGTCAAGGTGTCATGAAGTATTACCCAGTCGTAATATTGAAAGAAGGGAATGAAGCTACAGTTCTGTTTGTCGAAAAATGTTGTTTAACATCCCGACTATTGCTTTTTAAAAATTGAACAGAAGAATCGATGCAAGCCATCAACTCACAAAAGTTCATAAAGACAGTCATTCATAGGCATCATTATGGAAGTACAGATGTGACGATACAAGCCATTTATGTATAAAATGTTGATGATGAAGAAGGAATATTCCAGCAGGCCGTCAACTATGCGCAGCCATTATGACAATGCAGAAGCTAGAAGAAGAAAAACTAAAACGGTACAAGAAAAAGTCTTATGCTGCAGCACCGTACTGAGGTTAAAAACTGTGTATAACTGGATATTACTCAACGGTGTAGTGGTGTGAAATGTTTGTAGGCAACAGAGTTGAAAACTCAAATGTTTAAAGGCTATGAACAAAGAAATATTTGACCATTTCCGATATACACAATAACTTACGAGAGAATAAATCACATCCTGAAAGAGTTAACAGTATATTGATATTTGGCACAAAGAAAATAAAGCCTAAGAATAGTTTAAAATGAAGACATACAGTAAACAATGTTGGTTACGGGTTGGACTAGTATCAAGTATTTCATTTAAACAACCATGTAACTGAAAAAAAAAAAAAAACAGTTCCTCTGATGGGTTCAAAATATTGAAAATCATCATACGGTCACTGCATTTATGTTTCAAGCTTTCCTCTCAAAGTGGTCCCAATGATTTGTAATTGATTCCAAAAAGAGTTAAACATGACTACAATTTAATTTACAGTCATAAAAAAGGCTGCTCTGTTAAAAGTAAAAGTAAACAAAGGCCCAAAAAAGAAGAAGAAAAGCTACATTACTGCTTTATACCATTAAAGAACCTAAAATACCGTTTTCACACAAGCACACAACAGTTTTTAGGTGTTTTAGGACCACTTCAAATAAAGATTCTGGTCTTCCGCATTTCTGAGCAACTTAAACATAACAGCAAGGCAAGACAAAACTTTTGTTTAGAAAATGAGACTAAAACAAAAAGACAGAAATAGAGTTAACTATGAAAACTAAAGACTGGGGAAGTGAGAAGAAAACTCCCATCAGCGGCCAATTATAGTATCTTCTTTTTGAGTATGAGCGGTCCCACGTTGTCTCCAGTTAGCTCATTGTGCTTTAAGTGTGACCTGTCACAAACGGGAAACTAGAACAGGGAACAACTTAATATTAGCTGATAGGCAAGATACAGAAACATTGACCACCACTTTAACCTGACTTTAAAAAGAAATGCCTACATTAATAAATTACTGGTTTCAGTTCTGCAAGTACAACTTATCCATCTGTATTTATCAGATATATAGCAAATGAAAATAACTGCCTGTTAACCGTTACTATAAATGGGGATATCTCCATGTATATAGAATAGAAGGAGGAACAACTTACAGTTTTGGAGCGCCAACAGCGACAGTAACATACACTTGCGCTCTTCAGGTCCTCGATGTCTATCTCGTTGACCACTTTTGGGTTCTCTTTCTGGATCTTCAGGTTGATCAGACTGTCTCTCTGCTTCTTCTTCTTGGGCAGGAATGGGCGAATGGTCAGATAGCCCAGCAGAGCCAGGATACCCAGGAGAGGCAGCAACCGGAGCCACTCGGACACTACAGACACATGACATACATATTAGCAAACGATAACTACAGCATGAACACTGGCACACCTTGTGCAACTACAATGTAAACTGAAACCAGCGTTTGCTGTTGGTTGAAATGCAGTTGTGCATTGTGCAGTTGGACAGAAGCTGTAAAAACGCCTCAATTCAGGGCTGAAACGATTAGTTGATGAATCAATTTGTCAACTGACATAATTAATCAACTGTTTTGTTGTGTATTTATCGTTTGTCTTTTTAGAAAGAAAAAAAAAAAATATTCCACTACATGTAGTGCACCCATGGTTGGTTGCCATCCAGAGGCATGAAATGAAATAAACAAATACGGCTACATCCGTTTGTTTGGTACAATACTAACAATATACATACTTCCATATTTAGATATTAAGTAAATAAATGTTACGCATCAATATAAAAAACAAGCAAATCGCCAATGTAAAGAAAAATCTAATATTAGTGTTAGTATTGTTTTTGTTTTTAAAAGCCTGATACAGTATATCTGACAACAAAATAGTATGATGATCCAATTTGTGAATAAATGATGGTATAAACAGATTTAAGTGAGTTTAACCTCCTTGTCTTCGTGAGGTAACTGCAGGGTAGCACACTGTTATCTGTTGGCCCAGCTGGGGACCAGCTCACCTCTTATCTGCAGTTCCACTTCCACTCTACTGTTGTGCTTGACCAACAGCTATCGGTGGGAATGTCACACTGAGGCCAGAAGAGTGCTTTGGAAACACCCATTGTACAGTCCTCATGGAGAGGACAGACAAGTGAAGCGCAGTGAGGATTAAGCACAGTTATGTAATTTTGCTATTAGCGATGAGTGATACCCCACCTCCTGGAACTTTTCATAATACTCTTATGACAATTAAAATACTTTCAGTGAAAGGATTTGATGCCTAATGGGACATCGCTAATCCTTAATCTCTTTAAGGAATTATATATCACATGCAGGAGCGCCTAATAGCTCTTTTATCTTCCAATCTGCACGGACTGACTAAATTGCTCATTTTTGACAGAAAACACAACTTCAGAAACATGTTTTAACATTTGGCAACATCTTAACTTAAGACATATCATGCTCATTTTCAAGGTCACACTTGTATTTTTGGTTCCTACTAGAACATGATTACATGCTTTTTAAAAAAAATAAAAATAAAATTGCACTGTCAGTGCCAGTATGCGTCAGTGTTTCTGGTCTTCCGCATCTGCACTGTCTCCTTATTCACAGCATCACTGCAGCCAGGGACTCACTAGCTATGTTCCAAATTGCATACTTTTTCCTTTTACTTTTAGTACATACTGCGGCTGCCCTTACAAAAAGTACTTACTGCTGCATGCTGGCTTGCATGCTGGAAAGAATGCGACAAATGTAGTAGAACATCCTGGTATTTTTGGCATACAGCGTTTTACATATGTATTGGGACATACTAAATCTTTTTTTGGGGGCTTTCTAAGCAGTACTCTCACTGTGTGTGTGTCAACTACAAAGAGTTTAGCGGCAGTAATAGCGGTGACTGTACAGTTGTGACATCCCAACCAGCTCCTTTCAAAAAGGCCTGTTTGGAAACTTACTTTCTACAACACGTGACCTTTATAGGACTTTCACAAGCCTTATCAATTAGTACTAATTACCTCAATCACCGAACTCTTCCATCTGTTGTGTTTCTTGTGTGTTTTTGCTTTTAATGGCCTTCTTAGAGAGCTGCTACTCAAATGGTTTGAGCTTGTCAATTATCACCAGAGCATTTCAGTAATGCAGGGCTAGCTCAGCTTTCTATACGTTTTGGGGCTATTTTTAGGCCAAATGTGATACTTTGGCTATAAGGTCAAGTTGAAAATCTGCTCAAGACGGACGTGCACTTATGTTTTCTAAACCACTATTCTTTATTTCCTTGATTTAAACTGCACACTTGTGCTTAACTAGAAGCCGTGACGATTTTGTTGCAGTCTTGTTATTAACCAATAACTTAATAAGCGTTTGTGTTCTCAGTTTAAAAAAGGCGCACGAGATGCCATGTGTGAAAAGACAAACGGCTCATGATGTTCTCCAGCAGAGGTTTAGTGAGACTAAAGTTTTAAACGGATATCAACGTTTGCCATGCTTCAGTTTAGAAGAGCAACTAATGATTATTCTTTTCAGATATTTTATGAATCATTGTCTGAAAAAAAAACAACCAGAAAACAGTCCAAGCCCAAGCTGACATGCCAGGTTTTGTCTGACTACAAGTCCAAAAAGTCAAATAAAATCTAGTATAATGAAAAGAATAAGCAACACATTCTCACATTTGAGAAGCAGGAACCTGCGAAAAGTTGCAACTCTGCTTTAACTAATACGATTAACTTACATGAACACGTTCTCATTTGCAGGGACCATGAGAATATGGGGATTTAGTCTGGGAGGTCACAGACCTCAAGACGCTGTCAAACAATGAACTTAAAGTGGTCTGCTTTTTAAAGACTATGTTCCCTTCTAGTCTGAGACTACCTGCCCTGCTTGGGCATCACTTAATGATATGAGCTGGTTACATATCGTTATACAGGCAAACATAGCACAGCCGAGGACAGTAGAGACACAATGTATCAACATTCAAACTTAGTTGTGGAGAGTATTTCTATATACGTTAACTTAAGGTCATTACTAAGTTTACAAGCAGCCCTTTGATGGCAAGTGTCGTCGGACAGTCCCGACTACAGAGCGGCGTCTCGTTTGCAGGCTTTGCGTTAGCGACAGTAAGTTTGTTCTGTTCCTGTGAAAGTGTCCCCGAAGAGGTTAGAAGTCATCTCCACTTGACAGTCAGAAGTTGAACACAGCTGCAGTTAATTACCTGTTAACCTCGCAAATCCGCCGATCGTCTCCGGAAGCGGAAGCCTCTTGAGGTAGGCTGGAAGCTGGACTTTTATTATCCTTGAAATAGATTCTAAAGCCATCTTGAAAAGCTCAATGTTGCAGGTTTTGTGTTTGACTTGGGTAGTTCCTGGGGCTCGTTTATGTCATTGCGTTCATTTATGAGCGCAGCGTGTCACCGGTACGTAGACTCTCTCCGTGAACCCGCGCGTGAAACACAGGAACATCCGGGGGAGAAATGCGTTGAAGCTTTAGTGAATACGCGCAGCGACTACCCGCGACGCTGGAGCGAGTGACCAATCAACGTGGAAGGAGTTGGTGGCTCGTGATTGGACAAATTGAATTTAGCTTGAATGAGGTGGTTCCTGTCTACTTCAAGGGCTCTTCGTGAAGTTCGTTTTCTAAACACGCAGATAATGTTAAATAAATAAAGCAACCTATGAAAAAATCATTATTGTTTTGTTACATCAGATGGTAATATATGTATGTGTGTATGTATGTATGTATGTGTGTGTGTGTGTGTGTGTGTGTGTGTGTGTGTGTGTGTGTGTGTGTGTGTGTGTGTGTGTGTGTGTGTTCAATTTCTCACATTACATTTATTTAGCTGACATTTTTATCCTCCATGACTAATAACAATAAGTTCACTCAACCATCAACATGTGGTTCTTTTGAATGGGCCTGCATTCTCTCCATCATTCAAAGTCACCTTTCTGCAATCTTTTGATCACTTTTCTTGGTAGTCGTATTAGTTAGTAGTCAAGGTTTTACCTCAAAGGATTTTTCATCAGGTTACAACTTAAGCCATACAAAAGATTAGGTGTCATAATGTGACATTACATTGCGAAAATGTTAGGGCACTGGTCCATCGCCAGACAAATAGTTTGTAAGAGAGACATGTTCTCAAGTACTTACAATTGCTCCTTGCAGCAGTTATGGTTTGAGGCTCAAAATTTCTGTTCTTAAAATAGCATTCTAAAGATGCTCGGCCTCATTGGACAATCAATTATATATAATTTATGTTATTGTGTTGTGAGTAAGTCCGCAACAGAACAATTGTATCTCTGCTTTTGATAAAACTTGATATCCAATGAAAGGAAAAAGTAAAAACTCCCACTGCCCAACATCCAGGAACAAGGCGATAACAAGCTGATAGAACGACATACCATCTTCTTACTAAACTCAAGAAACAGGATTGATCAAGTACCATTTCGCTTACGGGCATTGAAGCAGGCTTCTCAGGTTTGTCACAAATTTGCAATACCCTAATAGAATTTTTTTTCCATGACAATTAAAGGTCAGGTCCTATCTTTACAGTCAATTGAACAAACATTTACTTACAAAACTAGCAAAAAAAAGCATTTAAAGTATTTATTGTAAATTACTAAGATTATAATCGATCAATATATTATATGTGTTGTAGGTCCAGTTAGTTACAGCAATGCATTGTATTCTAGAAGTATTGGTAAAAGTTATAGCTACATGAGTTACCACTGAATACGTTTAGTGAAATAAAAACTACAATATATCCCTGTGATGGAGGAATAAAATCTCACAAAATGAAAATACATGAAATTAAGAGTATTATTTTAATTAAACAAGACAAAGTATAATTTATGACAACTATGGCCAAGTGTGTTAATCATTTTGAACCCCCAAAAAGAAATATCTTAAAATCAATGGAAATGGAATATTGACTAAATATATATTCCATTAAAATGTGCAATGCTGTTGAAAGCTCCAGTAACGTAACTGGTCTTGGCAGATTTTGTATAACTTAAAAACAGACCAATAATAAACTTTAAACTTGATATTAATTGTTTTTTTGCTTAGGGCAATCGGGGTGACGTTTAACCTACTGAAATTATCCATGAGGTTAACACGACCTCTAGTGCTGGCAGGGTTTCTTTCACATACCCTGTTCAGAACCACACTACCCAGAATGCGTTGTGATATGAGGCAGCCAACTAATTTGCCTAGAAATAAAAGTGATGTCTGCGTCTGTTTCATACACCGTATTCAAAATTCATAAATAAAACCATCTGCAGGCAATTACCAATGAATATGGAAAGCTCGGACTTTATTATGAAACAAGCAGATGTTGTCAAACTCATTTAATAATCCAGATCCACGGGGATATCTGTAGCCGTCTAAAGTCCTTGTCTTGGGTCCTCAGCCTCCGGTGTCATTGGTGAATGACCGAAGATGTCTCACAGCAGGTTGTTTGCCAGGCTGCTTTGTAAGTATTTTAGTAATTTCTAGTTTTAATCACTTGAAATGTTCGGCAGTTTAGTTTCTGTACCATAAGTATACTCATTGGTTTTGTGCCGTGTGTTAAAGTTATATAAGCAGAGCGTTGCAGGCTCGTTCAGTGTTGCACTGGCTAGCAAAGCCTCCCTTGGTTTGACAGTTAGCCAGCTAACCAGCTAGCTCGTGCTAACGTTCAACTGAAATCTAACTTCGACCCTGGACTGCCTGCTCCCAGGCCAGAGCGAGTATTGATCTTTGCCCTTGCGTGTCCTCTTGACGAAATGCAGCTCGTCCGTTTGCTCTGCTTAGGTTGTTTTGTGAGAGTGAGTTACCGTTAGCTGAAGTTATTTGTCCATGATTTGAAGCACCTGAATTAACTGTTCAGTCTATCTGCAGCATACGTGGTTAACGTTAACGTTACAGCTCTGAGCTTTTCTTTTTAGATATCTGTAGCGTTAGCTAAATTGCCTGCATACAATGCATTGGCAAGCTGCAGTTTTTGCTAGATTATTATGATATAGCCGTATTTTAGTAGCTGTGACATTGTTGAGACATTGACCTAAAGGGGGCAGCTGAACTTTGGGACGTCACAGTGTCAGTTGTCTCTTGACAGAGGACCAAAGTTCACTGTCGGTGAGGTTGAATACTGCTAGTTTACCACAGCCCAGTTAGAAGATGGCAGCTAACCGTCGGTTGTATTATTATGTAGTGACGCGATGTGTGATGGTTACTTTGTTGAGCTTTGAATAAAGTCTAGTCACAAGCTTCAAGACCCGATAGAGGATCACTGGTTGTCATCAGAGTTGTTTTCATCTTCTTGGGCCTTATTTGACCTTTTTAGTTTGTGACTAGCAGGCATCTCTTGTTTGATGCCTTTTTCTTCCACTCACATTTGATAGATCGAATTTATTAGCTTAATGTTTCAGAACATCTGTGTGTCAGACTAGTGCACTCAAGAGAGGCAATCGGTTGTAGTGCGGCATTCGTTTAGGTCATAGTGTCATGTCATGTCATCTGTTCATGGAGTGAAATCTGAATGAAGTCTTGCCGTTAACAAGTTGTTTTTCAATTATTTGTTGATTATGTGGTTTACAAACTGTCAGAAAGTAGTGTAACAAAGGCCACTGCAAGTTCCCAGCACCCTGGATGACATTTGAGAAGCTCTGTTCAAATGTTTTGGCCTTTTCCATAAAAAAAAAATACGTAAAGTTACAATCTCGTGTCCGTACCATTGTCTTTTGTGCCACCTTTGACGATGAGCAGTATTTGCAGGCATGTTATTGGATCTTACTTCAGAGAGATCATCACAATGCCGCCACAGACACCCAGTTCGCAATACTGCAAATTTCAGCATTTTCAACAGTGGGCCATAGGTCCAATCACCGCCGTGCAACCTTATTTGGCGATAAATAGTGACTTAAAGTGTAACTTCTGTCTTTTTCATCCTGGACCCTGTTTTCCCATGGTTTTTGTGACTAATTGGGGGAACCATTTTTGAAATTGGTTCAGTATTGAGGGAGAATGGAAGGATTATGGAAATGTCCTTTTGTAACTTGTTGTCGGAAGACAATAGAAAGAGTTGGAGAGAGGAGTGCAATGGGTCAGAGTGTGTTGTGTTTTAGTCGCTTGGAGTTTGTATGGGTAAACAAATGTGGATGCAACGTGGGATTTCAGAACGAGACTAATAATAAATATAATGCAGAAATGGAAATATATTATAAAAACAGAACGGGTCAAGCTAAAGGTAAATGTTTTATTTTTCATTTAGGTTCTTTCCATAATGTTGTCAGACATTTAACAATCTGAGCTTGTCAGTGGCAAAAACAAGCACTTTTTGTTGGCGTAAATTGACGGTGAGAAGTTGCCCCGAGTGATTACATTACAGCCCGTTAAGCAGCTGCTGTCTGCAACTTCAGACACAAAAACATGGGAAAATAGGGTCCAGGTTGAAAAATACAGAACTTATTCTTGTACAGACAGTTATTTAAATTAAGAACTCTGGGATTATTACTTTAAACCATTTTTCTTATCTTTAAATATTGCTAATGGATCAATCAACTAATCTTTTCAGAACTAAATGGGTCATTATTTAGTTTGTATATATTTATTAGTATGTTATTTTTTTCACTTTCAACACATTAATATGGTGATTGCAGATCTATTTACAATTAAGCTTTATTTTGAATCTCTTTTTAATTCTATGCTTACAGTTAATACAAAAATGTCCATTGTTATGAGACTACTGTGGTACAACAGTAAAACATACATGCAAATAAAAGCAATTTTGAGATATTGTGATTGTGGTATGATTTAATACCTATGAAATGTCCAACCAGTCACTATGTCTAAAGTATTCATAATGAAGTTGTGTAGCATGTTGCTAGTTTTACCTTTTAAGGCAAGGTTGTTCATAACAACTGTAGTCTTTGTCTTATCAGTTGTCTCACAGTAGAATACAACTTGACACAGCCTCTTCATTGCACTTTGACCTGAATTGCTTCTTACTACAGTGTGTATATATAAACCTGATTAAGCTGTCTGCAGCTGCTCTAAACAGAGTTGATAAGAGCTGTGGGACTGAACTGAACCATACACTAAATGCATGGGCCGGAAGGGGAAAATCCAGAGCTTAATGAATTAAATATTGCAGAGCTGGATAATTCTTTCAGTTCGTCCCAATGACATGTTGTCTTTTCATTCAATGTCAATTGTATTAGATGTAGTGAAGCACTTTTATTCCACTTTCAAAATGTTTTTAAACGCATGCAGTTACCCTGCAATTTTAGCTGACAGTACACAAAATGTGCATCCTTGAAATCGATAGCATTATTATACATTTTCTTTAGTAGTTGACACCATAACAGCCCCACAGCCTAAGTGTAAATAAAAAATATGAATACAACATCTTAGAAAACTAGCGTGCAGTAAAAATCAGGGGCGGCTGTGGCTCAGGAGGTAGAGCAGGTTGTCCTTTAATCACAAGGTTGAAGAAAAATGCCCCCGTTGGGCAGGCCAGCATCGTGCTCCGCCACCATCGGTGTATAAATGTGTGTGTGAAAAAGTGTTTTGTCCATTAAGGTTGAAAGGTGCTGTATAAATGCAGTTCATTTACCATTTACACTGAAGAAAAGCTGAAATTGTAGGTCAACAACAATAAAAGATGATTGCAGAAGCAAAGAGATTGTTTTAGTCTTGGAGGAAAAGTGAATAGATGATTCTTATTTTAACCTCTTTTTTTTTATCTTTGTTTAGTTTTTTCAAAACAAAAACTTCACACGCATTAATTTTACATTTGTAGATCTCTGCAGGTACGGTGTATTTTGTTATGGCCAACCTGGCCATATTGCACTGGTATCTTTGACAACAAGCCAATATAATTTTTCTATTGGATTTTGGAAAATAAGCTCTGTGGCAAACAAGTATTTATGATACTTTAACTATTTGTCTGGCGAGATACTCTTGACAAATAAACAACACTTTCGTGATTTTTTTAAAAAAAGAAATACAATCGCCAGTAAGTAAAACGCTAACGCTATGAACCAACTACAGCACAGTTGCATAACTTGACGTTACCACCACCAAGCTGAAGGTGGATTTGTGTTTGTAGTCTCATTTAGCCTCTTATTAATAATCGTCTTTTTAAGACACGTAAAAGCTTAAAAATCCATCAGTGGGATATTTACTGAGGTATTTTATATCGTAGAACAAAACCTTAAAATCTCTTTAAGTTTGTGTTAACCACAGACCCTTTTTCAATCATCTAACTAAAACTCATTCATAAACGCATTGTTTTACAAGGAATCTGGAAGTGCAGAAATTCTAACTCCTTTCTGGGTTTTAGGACTCATTCCTGCAGCACTCTTTTTTGTGTGTGTGTGTGTGTGTGTGTGTGTGTGTGTGTGTGTGTGTGTGTGTGTGTGTGTGTGTGTGTGTGTGTGTGTGTGTGTGTGTGTGTGTGTGTGTGAGTGAGAGATTATTGACACCTTTTCTCTTTCTCCATTCAGTGCAGCAGAGTGGAGTCAGGCACTGTTATACTGCATCAAGACCAAACCTCTACATCACCAAGGACACAAAGGTCATCTGCCAAGGTTTCACAGGGAAACAGGTTTGTACAGCCACTTGTTACATCACCACATTTTTTTTTATTAATGCTTCACATCAGATTGGGTTACTGTAATCTTGTTATGAAATGTACACACTCACTAACACACACTACCTAACACACTCATTTTTAGGAGATCTGTAGAGGTCAAAGAAAAGGCTTTGACCCACAGAGAGCAGAGTTTATAAAAGTTTATTATTTCCATCACTTGTTAATATTTTTACAGTCGATATCCACCTTGGTCAACATGTGGAGTTAACTAAATTATATAATTTTTTTTGTCAATTCAAGTCAAGTTTATGTAATCTATATAGGCCAACATCACAAGTTTGTCTCAAGAGTTTTTTTTAAATGTGTACAATTTACACTATCCTCTATTCCCCCCTCAAGGAAGAGCAACAAAATGTCCTGCAAAATACCTGAATACCTCCTAAAGGACTCCTTCATAACTGAAACATATTGCTGAGGGACTTTTATTTTTGTCCCTCTCTCAGTGCAAACAAATGTAATGAATATTGTCTATACAGAGAAAACAGAAGTGGCATTAGTAGAACTATAACAGAGAAAAACTGTATTTTTATTAATTAAGTATAATTTAAAGAGTTTCAGGCAGTAAAGGTTTCTGGAGAAAAGCTAAGGCTGGAACTGAGCACAGAATTATTATTTTTATTTGTAGTATTTTTCATTATAATATATCAAAAAGCTAATTCTTTTGTTAATAGTGTAATGGTTGCGAGAGTTGATACTTTCCCTAAAAGGCCTATAAATCAGGTTAGTTCCTGTTTTTATTTCTGCTTTTTTTTTTTTTTTTTTACCCTCGTGACTGTCCTTAGTGACTGTTTTAGTCTCTGATAATACCTTCCAGTTATTTTTCAAGAGCATGAAAAATCTCAGGTGATTCACTTGTTCAGTCAAGGAGAATAAAAATCTTGGCAAGTGTGCTCAACAAGCCAGAAATGGGGACTTTATAGATTTATATTCCCCCCCTGTCCTCATGCTCATTCCATTTTTCATCTTCCATTTTCTCTTCAACATAATAAAAGGTTGTTAAATATAGTTCCAGTGAACACTCCGGGTAATTAGAAAGGGGTGAGAAATGAAGCAAGTGCTATTGAGTGCACATTGTCGAGTCTTTCTGGCTTGATAAGCAAGCAATTTTGCAAATTTAGTGTCTCAACATTTGCGATAATAATAACTGGAAAAAACAGCAAAGTTAGCAGAAGGTGAACGAGTATATTACAATTTGGGGAAAAGATGCTGATTCATAGCTTCTAATTCCTCTTAATAGGCTGGTAATCATTTTTACATGAGGATAATTTATTTACACGTGTGGTTATGACCCTTGTCGGCTTTATCTACATTGGTTCAGCATATTCAGTAATATTTAACGGACTACAGACGTATATGATTTGTCGAGGAAAAAATTAATTTACACTGCCTTGATGAACTAATTTTCTGGAAAATATGCAACTGAGATTCACTCACAAGATATAATGTACTCCCTTTGGTTTTCTTGCTGCTTTATTTAATTTATTTTCATTTCAACTGGTGCCTGATGGTAATATTTGTACCAGACATAGAACACTATGAACTGCAAGTAATAACATAGTTGACCAGTAGTTGAGATCACCAGCATCAGTGTCCTTCTCTTTACCTACAGTACACACATTAAACACTTTCCATCCAGTTTCCACATGTATCCCTTATAAATTCTGTATCATTACAGCTTGTCATTGTAGCTCTATGATGTGTACAAAGGGGGCAATATTAATTCTTAAAGTTCAATGTACAGTCTGTGTTTTTTATGGATGCACTTTTCCATCAAATTGAAATATAAGTATTTAAAAATATAAGTTTTTTTTTTTTTTTTTCTTTTCTTAAGACATTGTTTCCCCATCTGTTTGACATATTTGATATCTGTGGGTTTAAACAATTATGTAATGATTTAACCTCCGGTGGGCTTGTGAGATACAAGAGGTTTACAGTAGATCACAATCACAATAGATCCCCCTAAATGCTGCACACTGTTCCTTTAAAGCTAATCTGTTTAGAATAAATTGAAATTTCACTGCATCTGTCCTGCACCTTTTTATAGGAATGGACAAGTGCATAGTGTGGTTGATTTCTTCCATTAGTGCCTACTGCCACTCCACATTTTTAAGGTCTTTACCTCAAAAGTACAGCATACTGCCACCAGATGCAAGTTTTATAATTTGTGTTAGTAATGACAATTAAATCAAAAAAATTCTATGAGGATCATCTGAGGTTAAAACAAATTGGAAACTTCTGATATATAAAGTTATGAATGAAATGTGTTTTTGTTTGGGTTGAAGCTAATGAATCAATTTCATGAATGTCAGTAATAAAATATTTCAACTGTGGCAGCGCATGACGGGTACCCAATAGCCGACATGGAAGTGACAGTATGTGAAATAATCTTTCTTGGGAGATATTTTACAGTCGGTGCTGGAGAATAGCCAAATCCGCTTTTGATTTGTTTTTCAAATATTCTGCAAGGAGATTAATCTTAGCTGAAATCATTATTTATCTGTCAAAAACATTTGGATTTCTTCTCATCGAATGTATATATTTACCAGTAGCTGAATCCTCTAAAACAACCCAGCCTCACTTCTGTATCCTTCCCTTTACTCAGCCGCACAGGTGATTAATCCTGGATGGCAGCATATTTCCTCCTTCCTCTCTGTCTGTAATGATATCTCAAGGTTGACGCTACAGAAAGCGGCTGTACCCCACTTCATTACACACTCATAACTCCTCCTCTTTCCTCGCAGGGAACATTTCACAGTCAGCAGTCTCTCGACTATGGCTCCCGGTTAGTTGGAGGTGTTTCCCCCGGCAAGGGTGGTAAGACACATCTCGGCCTGCCAGTCTTCAACTCAGTCAAGGAGGTATGTATGACTCCTTATCAGTCTGTTGTCCTTTTTTAACTTCTGTTGTAAACATATCAAAGCCAAAATATGTGATGTGAATCTGACAGATTTGCTGCTAATATCCTGTGAGGGACTGTGAAGCTTTTACAGATGCATTTAAAGAAACATTAGGTGGCACTATTTCACAACTTTTGAATTTCCATTTTTAATGGACCAACAATACCTTTGTTCCTCGCCTCAGGCAAAGAATGGCACCGGGGCAGAAGCCACTGTGATTTATGTACCTCCTCCGTTCGCGGCAGCGGCCATTATCGAGGCCATTGATGCCGAGATCCCCTTGGTGGTGTGCATCACTGAGGGCATCCCCCAGCAGGACATGGTGAGAGTCAAACATAAGCTCCTGCGCCAGGGCACCACCCGCCTCATAGGCCCCAACTGCCCAGGAGTCATCAATGTAAGATCTCACACACACTCACACACGCATATACTAATGCATGTGCTTTTTTTAATGCCGGTGCCAGCAATAGCCATGGTAGGAGGCATTATGTCTTCGGATTGTCCGTCCCACTCTCGTTACTGCAATACCTCAGGAATGCCTGGACGGAATGTCATTACATCTGGCACAAACATCCACTTGGACTCAAGGATGAACTGATTTAGAATTTGGTGGTCAAAGGTCACTGTGACCTCGCGAAATGTGTTTTTGGCTAGAACTCAAGAAGTCATGTGCTACTTATGGCAATTTCACGCAAATGTCTAAAAGGATAAAATTATGACGTGATGTCATTTTGGACAGACATTGATGTAAACTGCAACTTGACTGTTTGGCGAAAGCAGATAACTCTAGTTAATTATTGATTTTTGGTTGTGGCTGAGAGAGCGAGGAGTACAATTTTCCTCTCAGGGATCCAGTAGTTATTAAGATTTAATGCATTAATAATTTGTTACCTTTTTCAACAGTGAATTTAAGGCAACTAGAACCTTAAAGGTGCACAAGTTATTTATACTGCTGTATAAATATACTTTAAATATACTTTTGGTAATAAACAATGTTAGTTATTTGGGTTATATTGCACAGGTTTTTAAAAGTATAGCAAACTTTGCATTTTGACAAATCTAGAAGTGAAGTAGTTACCCTCACTTATGGGACTTTTGTCAGTGAATATTTGCTGACTTTGTTCTGGTTTATTTAAAGTGAGTTCATGGTTTAGAAAAAAAGCTTAATAATAGATGACTGTTCCATAGAGAAAAGCTTTTCTACAGGAAATACATATTTCAAGTTTGGGCAACTGATAATAAAACATTACCAGTGATATCAAGCAAATGCACTAGTTGTTACACATATATGACACATACATTTTTATGTCAAAGTAAATATTCTGTATTTTAATTGAAAATGTAACTTTTCTGCAGCCTGGAGAATGCAAGATTGGGATCATGCCAGGCCACATTCACAAGAAGGGCAGAATTGGTGAGATTTCCTAATTTCTTTGTTTGAAATTCATGAAATCACACACTTTAAATTCTTTGTTTTAGATCTTCAATCATTTAAATTATTCATGGGAATAAAAGTTACTTCTGAAATGCTTAGTTATTTCATTGAAGAATATTTTTTCAATGACAGCGTACATGTTTGTGTCAGAAATGATGGAAGGTTCTCCAACTACAATCCTTAAATGACTGTAGTGTGATGGAAAAGAAAAGGAAAAAACTAAGTTATTTGCAATAATACCTGACTTTCTAAATGAAATACTGTACTTGAATTGTAGATTGCGCTTCTGCTGTTGACAGCTTGATAAGCAGTGTGTGCTGCTGTTGACCAGTGAACCTTCACAGGAAGTCTGTTTTTATAGTAAATCACCCGTCATCATTCCCAAAGCGTAGAGAGAACAGCTGTTACGGAGCTGACATCTCTTGTTTTTGTCGTCACGATGAAACTATTAATTCAGTCAATGTTGGACAGAAAATGACAGCTTCATTATGTAATTTGATTACCCTTGATTGGAGCAGTGTTTTAGTCGGTATTTATAAAAATAATAATAATAAATTAACAAAGTTAATCTTTCTTTCAGGCATTGTGTCAAGATCGGGTACCCTGACATACGAAGCTGTGCATCAAACTACACAAGTCGGCCTCGGCCAGTCACTCTGCATTGGTAGGTACCAATGACCTGTGGCATATAGAATTTATATTTAGCACACTGTAACACAGCTCCTAGTTTTATATCCAGACGATATTAAAACAAGCCATTAACTGGGACTGAAAGATCAAATTGATCCTGATGCAGTGTATTGCTTTATGGGTTGTTGGAAGAAGACACTGAGGAAATTGAACAGAGAATTAAGGAGATTTTAATAGTGTGTTGCATTTGGCAGTCGACATCATATGCCTTCATTTACTTTGAGCCTCTTTGTGAATGTTTGCCCGAACAAGTCCCTGAGTTTAACGACATAATAAGGCGGCTCTTGTGTTTCTATACTGTCGTCTTTCACAATCAAAACTTACATGAATATTCCACTGGACTTCTTAGAAATAGGAAGGTGAATCTGCTAGGTTCACCTTGTCCTATAACTCATGAGATTCTGATGCATTCCAGTGAATAGCATAAACGCTTTATTGGAAAAAGCATTTACCAACTTTCGAAACATTGCTTAAAATATTTTTGTGAGATCTGAACATTGAAGTTGCTGCCATCTTTGAAGGGCTCCATTGAGAATGAACAGAACACTCGAGTGGCTCAGATGCACGTGTAAACGATCAACTTGCACGTTTCTTTGTACTTAAAATCTTGAAGAAAAGTTTTCTCCTTTGGTTCTCTATCACATTGTCACATGATGCAAAGAGGTTCAAAACAGAAAGACCTTGTGATGAAATATTCCATGAATATCCTTAAGAAGCGGAGCCATTCATAGAGCATTGATTTCATAAATGCTTTTTAGCTGTCTCTTTTCAATTCATGATCCTTTTTGACGAGATTGAACTTATAATTTCCTGAAGTGGATAAATGTTTTAAAACCTAGATACATACTAGCTTCTGTATGACTTGCAGGTAATGCAGTCATTACTGCATTTCCCGAGTACAGATGGGGAACTTTCCATTACCTACTCATGTTATTACCTCACTTTTCTTCCCTACAATTTCCCGCAGCCTTATTTCTGGTTTAGCAACACATTGAGCATCATAGCTGAAGATGGGACATTATATAGAACAATGTTTCTTGCTGTCGTGATGTCAAAAATGAATCGCACTAATTTAATTTATTCACGGATAAATCTTGTGTTCCTCCTCAAATGTCTGTTGTTGATGCAGCTCTATGTATTGGAACTATCAGCCAATCTGTTTTAATTTCATCAGACCATCTAGAGATACTCTTATAATATCATTCTACCTAGCACTTTTACCTGTCGTCAACACGGTGTGTATAAAGATGAACTATTTTATAAAGACAAATTCCCTTGGCAAATGTATCGTCCACGACAAAATCTATATTAGAGGGCTTGCTGGATGCTGAAATTAACTGAAAAATAACTTGGCTTCATTATTATTTAGACATTTTAATTATGGAGTGTCGTCTAGCCAGACTTAATAAAAAAAACAGTGCTGCAACCGTATTAAATATTGTAGAGTTCATTAAGGAGGTTTATTGGTGGCTCTGCTAGTGATTTCTTAAGTCTGAGAATGACCTAGGGGCTACAGCAAATTACAGTTAATACAATATTTAATATCAATGTCATCTTTGTTGCAGGTAATGTGCTTCTCTTTGATTATCATTCATGTACTTTTTTTCCTTCGTGTTGCCAGGTTTTTTAATGGTAAGAATATAAATCTAGGTGACGATTTGTCATTGAAGATTTATCTCCGGAAGGTTTGCCCATGCTTTTATAGAGCCTGGTGTCATTTGTTTTGTAGAAATACTTTTTAGAAAATGATTATTGGACCGTGTGATTTGGAAAAGCATCATAAGTCATGATTTTTGGAATGGAAAGGTGTCATCAAACTCCCAAATTTATAAGATTAAACAAATGTTTCGTGACTTTGAAGTAAGATTGAAAAATTCTGCTCCTCTAACCTCAGTCCGGTTTTACATTATTTCTGAAGAAAGCGTTGCTTATCTACAATTTCTATAACATATTGTTGTGTTAGAGACTCAATTTAGCACAGCTATATTCAATATTTTTATAGTAACAAAGAGGTCGCTTGAAGTGCCTACAAACCTACATTGAATTGTTCACCTCACCTCTGTGAAGAGTTTTGGATTTTGTAACCTCACTGTTTTTACTCTCGCTGCTCTCATAGAGTAGTTTCAAGAAGCAGCTGGTACACAATAAAAAAGCTCTAAAAACCCACTGGAATCTACCTGCTCAGCACCAAACACCAGACAAATTAGCAGTTAGCTGATAAACATAGGGAGCCTATGGGGCTGCAGGGATGACGTATTTTTGTTGGCCAAACCCAGAAGTTATCATCGCACCAGTTCACTCGTCAAAAATCCAATGGGATTTTTCCATTGAATTTTGTATTCTTTGCTCTGAGGCAAACACAAAGTTTACGGTTCGTGCACGTTTTATTCAGAAATATAATCTCCACAAATGAACATCAATATTTCGATTTTTGAAGTGTGAATCCGATCGGCAGACGTAGAACGTTAACGTTGAACTATATGTGAACTACACCACGGTTGCATGGGCGCTGGTATACACAACATGGCTGTGAAGTGGACATGATGACACCGTAGAACACAACATTAAAATCTCTTAAGCTTGTTGTAACAGACCTTACTTCAGGCATCTAACCCAAAGAAAAAAACCATTGACTTTTAAATGCTGACTAATTTAGAGATTTTAGGACTCATTCCTGCAGCACTCTATTTAGAAGGTAAAAAAAGTTATTATTATACATTATTAAAGTGAAACAATTCAGGCTCTGCCAAATAGATTTGGGCGACCCCAGTGAAGAACTGTGAATAATCTAAGCGCTGATTATCAGACCATATTGACAGAAAGCTACGTTCCATCTGCTTCTTATTCCACTCTCTGAAAAGGCCATCTGATCCCTTTAAATATTCACAGGAACAGGTTCTTGATTAAACAACAAGTGTTTGCTTTGTCTCCTACAAGGTATTGGCGGGGATCCATTCAATGGTACAGACTTCATAGATTGTCTCGAGGTGTTCCTGCAGGATCCCAAGACGGAGGGCATCATCCTTATTGGAGAAATTGGAGGCAATGCTGAGGAGAATGCAGCGGAGTACCTTAAACAGCACAACTCTGTAAGGAAATAACACACTGGATACTTATTATTATTATTATTATTATTATTATTATTATTATTTCTTTTTTTCATTTTTTTTTACCTCGCTCACCTTTTTTAATATAGTCTGCTAAAGCGCTTCACCTCTGCGGAGGAATCTGTTCATATATATATAGATAGATAGATAGATAGATAGATAGATAGATAGATAGATAGATAGATAGATAGATCCTTTTCTGAACGATCTTAGTCATGCCTTTTCAAATCTCTCAGTTGTAGTGAACACTGGAAACTATCACGAACAAAGTGTCCTTGCTTTTTCATCACAGCCTCAGGCTGTCCCTCTAACTTTTGTGTGTGAGATAAAGAGTGACAGATGGGATGTAGGTATGATTCACAAGACATGTTCTAGAAACCCGCATTGTTGACGAGCAGTAAACCTTTTGTGATGCCTACATGTGATAAACAGCAGCAGGGTGATGATCAGTTTATGTGGCCAGTAGTTGCAACCTTGTCGTTTACATTTTCAACTTCACCAGGCCTGTACGTTGCGTTTAGCTCCCCGCCGATAACTCTTAATCTGTTCATTTTGTCAGTGTATGCGTTTGTTTCTGTGCATGTGTGCGCTCTTATGGTGCAGCTTGAGCTGAGAAATGGATTTGATTTGCCCTCCGCTGCTCTAATGCATGCAAATCTCCCGCTGGCGTCTCAGGAGCATAACTTCTCTCACTCAACAAATAAAGTACCAACACCCAACACTCCCTCACCCACTCACCCTGAGTGTTGACAGCAAGGGACAGTTCAAATGAAACATGTGCATGAAAAAGCCCAGCAGAGCGTGGGATTAAGCTGCAGATCTTGCGTTCAAAGTCAGTTGTGAAGAACATCATACATATAAAAAATGCACTTCATAGTAGAGAAGAGCAGAAGAATTTGTGTCTTTTGACATTTTGAATTTGCATCACCAATACACTAACCTTGGGCAGCCCTCATATGTGATTTAAAAAAGAATTATTATTAATGTGAAGCCCAGTATGGCTGGAAAGAAGCAGCAGGGGAGCTCAGGGAAATATGAAATACTACAAAATAGTGAAGACATAATGATGATGGATTATTTCTGCTCTCTGATGATCAAGAAGATTTAGCCAATTCAGAAGCGTCTTTATAAGGTCAAGTATATAATATATAAAACAGATCTTCTATTGATCTGTTTCATATTTATTTTTTTATATTTTTACGGGATAAAATATAGAACTGCAGCTGTACAAGTTGTAATGATTATTGGAAATAACTTGAATCACCAGAATCATAAAAAAAAAAACATTCATGTTCACTGAAAACTCACACACTACAAGCAAAGACAGAAACACCTCATGTGAAATATACTGAACTCTGACAGAAAACTGTGTTCATGTAAAGTAGGACACCATTAATCATAGAAGGAATTTAAATGGAGAAAACGAGACAAAATTCTGCCACACTCGACACATTAGGTTCAGACTGCTCAGCAAATTAAGGGCCAGTGTCATGATTGATTTGTGTCATGCTACATTAAATATATTGATCTCCTGTTTGAGAAAGACGCATTATACCAAAAGGGGACGAAGTATCGATTTCCTTGATCCGTCAGTGTTACAGTTAAGTTACTGCAGACTGTTTATCTACCGACGCCTTAATTCTGTAAAATTCAAGAAAACAACCTCATATTTCCCAGAAGGCTCTTCTGTCAGATTTTATGATGCAGGGCATATTTCAAGGTTCAGTCTTAATCAGTGTCTGCGACGCTTGCCAACATAATATGGTCTTAAAAGTCACCTGTATCAAAGGTCTGCCTATCGTTGCCAGAGTTTCACAGGCTTTCTGAAGTCAGAAATAGGTTTTACACAGAATATCCATATTGCAATTTGCTTCATGCATAACAAGTAGGTCTGAGTATTTGGCACCTTAGCTAGAGGTTTACTGAATTTCTTTCTCTTTCAGCCTCCTGATTATTTATTTTTTGCCCATCCTGTCTCCACTGAGCTTTGCTAAACCCCTTGTAATTCTGTGGGCTAAACACTGAGAACTGACTCATGTTGTAGTCTGGAGGACGGCTGTGATTAGAAAAGTGTCGATGAGCTCCATGTGTATGTGCACATGCCATTTTTATTCATGCCTACCTGTCATGTTTATAGGGCGGATAATTGTCTCCGTCTGGCTTTTTAAGCTTGAGTGCGATTTCTCACCTTGGAGCAGTGCTGTTTTGTGTTTATATAAATACAAAAAAAAAAGCTCTCCTCCAGTCAAGTTGGTGCACAGAGGTGGGGGAACTACCCTGTTGGTCTTTATAATTAAGGTAATCTATCTGAACCGCTAACAGTGGAAGACAAAAGACGGGTAAAGTGAATGATGGTGTAACTCCCCTCCCTGTATGCATTGCTAGTACTTAGTATCAAGGGAGGCAGGGATTAATAGAGTAATTAAACCCCTTTCGTTTGAGGTAGATTTAAGACTTGATTCACATGAGGGTGGTTTGTTTATTCACAACGTGATTTGACTTTTGAATACAGAGTGGGGTTTTGGTGCTAATTTGTTTTGTGCTTACATTTTTCAACACACACAACAGATGCTTGAAACACATCTAGAGCACTTTAACGCAATATTCCCCTCTCTTCAATTCTATATTAGATGTGCAAGTGTTAATGTCTCATTAGCGGCGCATTTCTTTCCAAGGTCCTCAACATTTCCCTGGCTGATAAACGTTCTGCGAGTATTAATTATTAAAAGTCATCTCCAGTTTATATTCGCGACTGCCATCTTGTTCTTGCCAGTGTCGGGTCTGAATTTGGAGCAGACGTTGCAGTAGGAGTGGGCGTCTTTTGAAGGACCTCGCTCTCTCTGTGTGTGTGTGTGTGTGTGTGTGTGTGTGTGTGTGTGTGTGTGTGTGTGTGTGTGTGTGTGTGTGTGTGTGTGTGTGTGTGTGTGTGTGTGTGTGTGTGTGTGTGTGTGTGTGTGTGTGTGTGATTTCATACTTAGGCATAACAATATAATTGTAGGGGACGGCTTTCGCGCAGCACGCACACACACTGTGTCCCTCTTGCTTATGATGTTATTGCTGAAGATGAAATATTAGCTCTCTTCACCTTGGAAGTGATCTTAGCTGTTGAACGTAACATCAATCAATGAGCTAGCAGCATAGACAGGCGCTGAACTAATCAGTGCCTGCGTGACTAATTACCATCTCAGAAATGAGATGATATGAAATGGCAGGAGCCTGAGCCCCGATCTGGTCATACACCAACCCATGCAATTAAATGGCTTGATTGACCCCTTGTTTTAATAATGCAGGCTGAAACAGAGATGGCTGGTTAGACAAGCCTGTTATCATCTGTAATGGGAGGACATGGGGTGTTTAATTTCTAATGAATGAATGAAATGCAGGTGCAGAAAGCTTATTCTCTATTTTTATACAGCCCTCTCCCCCGTTTTGCTTCCTTCCTTCCTCCTAATCCACTTTGTTGCTCTGCTAACGGCGCTCACATCCTCGCACTTTCCCTTGAGCTCATTCTCCTTTTTTGTCTATTTTAACCTCATTTTACACTTCCTTTTTTTCTCTCTCTCTCTCTCTCCCTCTTTTATGTTCAGGGTGCTAATTCAAAGCCCGTGGTGTCCTTCATCGCGGGGCTAACTGCTCCTCCCGGCCGTAGGATGGGCCACGCTGGCGCCATTATCGCTGGCGGAAAGGGGGGAGCCAAAGAGAAGATTGCAGCCCTCCAGTCAGCTGGAGTTGTTGTCAGCATGTCCCCTGCCCAGCTGGGCAGCACTATTTTCAAGGTGAGCGCTTTGTTCAGCAAGATGGTATTGTTTACAGAGGCTTGAGGAATAGTAATCATGAACAGTGATGGTTGAATATAATGTACGAGTACATTTACTCAGGTACTGTACTTAAGTACAATTTGAGGTGCATGGTCTTTACTTGAGTATTTTCATTTTATGCTGCTTTGTTCTTCTACTCCACTAAATTTTCAGGAGAATATTTTATATTCTTTTTACCTTCTTATATTCTTTTTTAGTATCTTATAATACTAGTTATCTGATAACTGTACTGTCATTACCAGTTACTTTGCAGATTAAGATTTGACATACTTTTATGATCAGTATATAAATAATACATTTTAAAAAGTAGTTATATTAAGTTTAAAATTGTGCTGACATGTTAGTAATAATAATACTACAATTTGATAGGGGCAATTCTGCTTCATGATATATTTATTTTAGTTCCTTAAGTATGTTTTGCTGATAATATTACATACTTTAACTTTCTGTTGTGGTATTACTTTTACTCACGTGAAAGTTGTGAGTACTTCTTCCAGTACTGATGCTGATAATGTGATTTTATTGGACAGGACAGCATAAGCTTAAACTTCTTTCAAAGGTTTACTCAGAAATGTATTAAAGTTAATATTAAAAAGTCAAATTAGTAACATTTCCATAATTATTTATCTTCAACCTCTAATGGTTCTGTTTTATATGAATAAAATCGTAACTAACATTATGTTACAGACTTCTATGTCTGAACAATAAAAACTCTTTAGTGTCAGGAAAGGGCTTTTATTTACAAAAACATACATTATTTAAATGTCACATTTTGTGTTTTGCATTCTCACCATCACATACATGCACTTGAAAAAATCATAATGCCAAAAATATTGGGCTCAGTTCTTCACCTTGATTTTGTTTTAATTTAGTTTTTTTTCCTCATCCATCAATTTAATAATCTCATCTCTTCACTTTTCTTGACCCCGGCTTCAGTCTTCCTCTTCCGTTTCGGTCTGTGTTGCTGTCAGATTCATTATTTGGATAATTAGAGAATTGAAAACCTACAGGAAAATGTGTTAGAGCTTAATAACAAATATACATTTCTATGCTCCATTGTTTTACTCGAAGCATCTGCAATAGATTAGAAATTATTCAAGAAAGAAATTATATACAAATTAACTAAATACTCAAGGTCACATTTTGGTAATGGAGATGATTCTAAGCACGCTAATTAGCGTTCCCATTATATAATCATATTGTAATAGCGCCGCAGGTATACTTCTCCGACTTCGGAACAAAATATCTTGTGATTCTGGTCTCTCGTAGCACCATCTTTCAACACCGAGCAGTTACAAAAGTGAGAGGGTTTACTGGAAACAATAATTTAAATGTTTTCTTCTGGGAGAAGCTAGGTTTGGAATTGAACTTTTAATATGCCGTAAAGAAAGGCAGAAGAGAAGGGTAGAAATTAATATACGTGTGTTGACAGTGGCTGACTTAGCCCCACTGCCTCTTTATTTCAATTTATCTCTAGGGAAGCACTGTTAACAAGATGTATAAAAAGTGAAAGCATGTATTACACCCATTCATCATCTTATACTTTCATTACCACTGCTGGCACTACTGCACGCGGATATAGATTTACACACGTTTTTTTCCCTCAAACTTGAATTCATAATCATTGTGTGTAATGATGAAAAACGTGCGACGTGGCTGCTCATTTTACTGCACATTGTGTTCATACATCTCTGTTAATCTCATTGAACGCTGTAATCGAAGTAATAGGAGCGAGTCGGCATAATGCTCGGATGTGGGCTGAAACAATGACGACCCCTGAGCTCATCTCAGATCATTCACTCACCACTGGTGAGAACATGTATCGGCACGTTTATCAATCATACAAAAATACATAGTAAGCAGAACAAAATTACCTTCGTGTCTGGAAGAAGTACATTCATTCAGCCATTTATTCGATCGTGTGTCAAGTGGCTGTTCGACGTGCTCATCCTTCATAATAACTGCACTATAGTGAGCTCATGCTTCATCAAATGTGTATTTTGAGGAGTTTCCAGTAAACTAATATTGGATAGTAATAGGGCTCTTAGTTCCGAGTGGTATATTTCATCAAATTGAACGAACTCTGCTGAAGATGCTTTTGTCCTCCAAAGTTGCAAAAGCACATTTTGGCACACTATGCATCATAATAATAATAATAATTACAGATACAGATTGCCAACTCTGTTATTGTAAACAGGATGCAGCAAGCTGGTACTGCTCTGTCGAAACTGTAAGATTTTCCCTTGTGGCCATTTGACAGAATAATACTTTTGCCTCAGATCTTGTTTTTTGTGTTTTTAATACACACCTGTTACACAGGTACATAAGAAATTAAATGAAGGGGGGAGGAGGTCCGTCAACAGACCAGTTAATCTCTCGCACCTAAACCAGAAATATCTGCATAACCTTAAAAGGTTTAAAATTAATTATTTTAACGTTGCTTTTATCACGTATTGATGCTTTAATCGTCTACGGTGTTTGTGATTTAACTCACATTTGGATTGGTTGTTGCAGCCTGTGGCTCAAGTTTAAATACATTGTTGTTTCATAGTGTCAATTTTATGTTTCACAAAGATCCTTTACTGAAATTGTATTTTTTCTTTTTTTTTTTATCAGGCTCAGAGCCGACATTGTGCAGAATTTTAACTACGTTTTTTGCACGGTTTGTCTTTGTCCACCTTTCATATTTAAATTTTCGCATCATTAATGTTTTCAACAAAGTCCTGTTTGAATACAGTGAGAAAAGCAAGGACGGAAACAAATCTATCAAGTGAAATGATCAAAACAAATTATGTGTTCATGTAAGACATGACATCCTGTTTTATCTAGCGAGACAATATGATTTCAGGACCTTAACAATGAAAATGGCAAATAGTATAAAAACATTTATATATGCACTGCTTGGAGTGATATCCAAAATATTTTTTTGTGCAACTGGTGCATAGACAAGATGTAAAAAATAAATTGTGTTTTATCTCAGGAGGATTTAATTCATATGCACGGTAGAATAATTATGACCTTTTTCCTCGTTTACAAAATATCTGGAACTCCTAACAGCAGCAGCACATAGTATTATCGTATCCTGCTTAATATTCAAAGTGAAAATCTTGCATGCACATGTGTGCAAACAAACAAGCAGAGCACAGTTAATCTCAAGATCTTGTTTGTGTAATAAATTCAAAAGTTGAAGGCAGCACACGCAGTCTGTATTTACGATGCCCGTGCCCCTCGTACATCTGGCTCTAGGTGTTAAAGCTGTTGTCACCGCTAGCTTGTAAATGTCTGACTTTTCTTTCACATAATGTTTTTCTCCGTGTTTTCACCCGTCCCTTTTGAGTGGCAACCTCTACTTTCCTCATTCTACTCCCCCCCCCCTCTGACTTGACTTGTCAGGTGTCTGAGTGTGTCTCGCACAAAGTCTGTTTTTTTTTTTTTTTTCCCTCTCTGTCACAAACACCTCTGCTTTTACCGCGGTGCTATGATTCTTGTCTTGTACCGTTGAGTTACCGCCTGCTACCTTGGACCAACAAAGCATCTGTCAGCTTATGTCTCGAATACCCTCCTCCTCCTCCTCCTCCTCCTCCTCCTTCTGTCTTGTCACTCTTTCCATCACATTACTCCTTTTTGTTTTTTTTGTCCTCCTATTTCCGCCACAGATTTGTCCCTAATAATTGAACCCTGTGCCGCTCCCTTTTCTTTTTTTTTTCCCCCTCAACATCATCTGTAAAGCAAGAATCTCCCCTCCACCCACAATGTTTCGTCATTCATTTCACCCTTCCCGAAAAGGCGAGGTTAGTCTTTCCTCCTCAAGGTGGCAGTAGACCTTCATGTATCCAGGAGCCTCAGAGGAATGGGCCAACATGTGCAGGAGTGCTTGTGTGTTCTGCAGACCTGATAAATGGCGTTTGCATTAAGTTACTTTCTCCCTGTGGAATGGAAAAATCTTGGGGAATGACATATTCTATCATCCTACGGTTTGTTTGATATTCCCCAAATTGAATATGTAAATAGCTACATCCTTTTTTAATGGCTAACATAATGCTTTCTCATTTGTAATCACATGGTTGGACTGTGCTGATAAACACAGCAATTGTAACCTCGCATAACTCGGGTTTTCTTGCAGATGTGGATCCTCCATCAATCACAGGAAGTGAGCTGTTTTTAGTGTTGACAACTGTAACTTACTGACACGTACAACGCTACATGATATGCACTTTCCAGGAAAAAAAGAAACGACGGGCTTTCCAGAGCTCCAACCGCCTCCGTTTCATCACATCAACCGCAGAGCTGATGCACACGATCAAAACAGAGGCTGTGTGAATTTTGCATGAATAAATCATTCACTTCTATCTCACTTCATTTCACTTGACGTCTCCTTCTTTCTTTCTTTCTCTTGTCCGTCTCCGATAGGAGTTCGAGAAGAGGAAGATGCTGTAAATTGTGCGGGAAGGCAACCGACCTTTTTACCCCCTGCCCTGAAATTGAGATGAACAGCCTGATTCTGGTGGTGGATATGCCCGACAGCATCTGTGAACCCTAATTACCTCCAACTACAATGCCCACATGCAGTGTTTCTATTGTCATTTCTGCCATGAACTTGTACCTTGCACATAACAAAAGAATGAAACATAGTGTTCTAATGATATCCTAAAGAACTTATTGTAAACACTGTCAAAGCTTTCTAGGTGTTTTCCCTCCTCCACACAATGTAGACGGCCGTAGGAAGGATGCCATGGTAACCTTGGTGATCTGTTTCGTTCTGTTATACTCCTGCTTGTACGACCATCACTCATTTCACTGGCTGTCCACCTGAATAAGAAATATTTCTCATATCAGTTTCCTGCTGTGTTGTTTCTGTCCTTTGGTATGGCTCATTTGTGAAACAGATGTGGTGTGGTTACTGAATGAGCTCGTCTGCTTCCAGTTTTCTAACTGAAGTAACTTGACATATGCGAGAGAACACGAGGGGATACAAAAGGTGGCTTTTCAGTTATGTAAAGAGTTAGCTACCATGGGAGGAGGTGAGATGAAGGTGCTTCAGATCTTATTTTTAGGAGTGAAAAGAAAAGTCACATCAGTTTTCGTGGTTGAAATGTAAAATCATTGCATTTGGGTATAGTCATGTTACAAGACTACACTATTAATGAAGAGCAGAAACTATAGACTAATGAATTAGTCTAAAGCTGAATTGAGATTCCATTGAAATGAAAGCAACAGAGGTGACCTGTCACTCAAAATCATGCTGGTGACCGTTAGCAAGCCGTGCTCTGTGCTGAGGTACGAGGGCTGCAGAGTCTAAAATGGAAGCTTTTGTGGCTTATTAACCGTGTTACACCATCCGCTTTACTTCACCTCCTCTGTTGGAGTATTTAACTGCTGCACAAAGAGGAAGGGTTTGCAGTTATGAGACAGGAGTTGATGTGAAACCATGTGAACCTCTGGCCCCTTTAGTTAACTAACAACGTTATTCCCTTTAATCCCGATAACTCTCTATTGAATCAAATGATGCTCAATCCTGAGAACAAAATGCCAGGGAGGAGTTAACGTAATCATTAGATGCAGCGCTACTATCGTTAGTTGCGCAATTCAACAGTATGGTATTATTGCCCTTTATTCATTTGGTGTATTTTATCAAGCCTCACGGCTATCACACCTTTCAGGTAAAGTGTACAGTAGGTATTCTCAACACTCTTGTTTTAATTTAAACATGTCTCCCATGTAGAGAAACAGAAAATGGGAAACTAACGGGTAAAATGACCACTGACATCTCGGGTTGTAAACATGGAAGCTGTGTGAATATTCAGAGCAAAATATCAGGTTCGCCTCTAATTAAGACAAATCATCTAAGTTCCAGGAACAAGCCAGAGGTTAATTTAACACCTCATTACTGTACACAAGGTGAAACTCGACTGAGTGGAGGGAAATGAAAGGGGAAAGATAAGGTTACAGTTGGTTCTGCTGCTACTGAATCTTTTTAAATTAACACACTGGGAGAAAAAAAAGTGTGTAATGAAGCATATAATGCCCTACACTGGACATCTCTACAGCCTATTCTTATCTCGTCCACTGCAGTCAGCCAAGGCAGATTATTCTGTGTACACATTGTTAACAATTACTTCTTAATCTGCATTAGCAAATTAACATAATGACAGTGGAACAGAAAGCTTATTTGTTTTTCGAGGCTCAGAAGTTCCTTCTCCTGAAGTTGCCAAGCTGTGCTCTGCTTTGCTTCGACTCGTATATAAGATGTAAAGCAGGCCAAAGTTTGCCTTCTTGTGGAGGTTTAGCTGCTGTTTTTTTGTGCAACTAATTGCAGGTTCATAATGAAACTTTTAACTTTGTTGCCAAACTTGTCCTGAAAAGGTAAAAAAAACTGTTTTCATTGGTTGTGATGGTACAGAGTGAACAGACATGAAGTCGGTTTGAAGTGGCATCATGTGAAGCCAGCCACAAAATGGACATTTCTGTTTTCATCCAACCACGAGCCACACAAAACAAGAAATGTAAGATTAATTTTTGAGCTGAAGAAAACACGTCTACTTATCTTAACATTGTTGTTCACACAAAAGTATTCTAAAACTGGCTTGCTGCGTGCCACGGTAGGTGATACTTATAATCAAATTATCACAAAATTACAGATGGGGTTATTATCCCAAATGTTGTTAAAATGTAGCACTTGATGTATTGAAGTTTGGAAATAGCATACGGTATGTGATGAATAGACAGTGCTGCAAATATGCTGTGTTCCTATTCAATACTTCATGATGGCATTAAGCAGTTGATAAAAGCGTGCTCACAGTGGAGAAGTGACAAAATTAGGTATTCTCAAAAAAGTCAGCATGTCAGCACTGCATGTGAAAAATCTTTAGGAACACCTGGAAACAAAAATCAAAGCTGTTGTTCATTCACAGTGGCAAGAAACTAAACTATGGCAATCAATGTGTATCACATAGTGAATACAATTAGAAATGATTATGAAATACTATGACATGCTAGCGTTGGTCTAATGAGGGTTACAAAATGTGCATTAACAATATTCTATTGTAGTTACTAAATACAAGCATAATATAAAACTTGTAATAAACATAGTATAAAATAATAACCTTGACTTTGGCTGACATGAGGCATCCTTTTTTCTCTTTGCCTTTACAGCTAGTTTTGTATTATCAACCAAGTAAGAAAAATACTTAAAATTACGACTTTAATGAAAAACGCTATTTCCAAGTTGGAAATGGTTAATTATAGTATCTTGATTTATGACATGAATGTGGCAACAAGGTAGATTTCGATGAAATTATTAAAAATCAAGGATGAGGAAGACAAAGCGTAACAACACCTAGGCTTCAGCATATTGCAGGAAGTACGAGAGGAATGTTTGATTCTGTACCGCATGGAAGACCAATAGAAAATGTGAGATCAAGATCACTGCTTTAAAAGGTTTTGTGTCATGAACATACCACCACATTCTTACTAGAATCTAATACGTTAAAAATAATACAGTTTGTCATTGTGATAAATACCTTAGAAGGGTTTTAAATTCAATTGGTAATATACATGATTCAAAGCATAATATGGCAGCAAACAACTATTTGTAAAGATATTGCGGAGTAATTTCTACCTGAGTAGAGAATTAAGTTACCTTCCCTCTGTGTGTGTGTGTGTGTGTGTGTGTGTGTGTGTGTGTGTGTGTGTTAGCTGTGGCTGCTTCAACATACAATATGTTGATGTTCAAGTTTGCTTTTCTAAAATCAAAATGTAAGCGTGTTTTTGTGCTGCGTAAAAACAACATGAAAAGAGACCTGAAAATTTTTGTGAAATGTTATTAACTATTAAATATAAATGATCCTAGCCATTCAAATAATAAAAAAAAAAAAGTATGTCATGCAGCATTTAGTATGATGTATTTATATAAACTAACTTTCTCTCAGCGGCCCCAAGTCCAGCCATGTTTCCACTCGATAAAACTTCCACAACAGAGGAAAAGGTGTTTTCATACTCACTTAGGGTGGATTTCGCTTTTGACGTAAAAAACAGTTGATGCACTAAATGGATTATGGAAACAACTTTGCTGAATAAATTATGACATAGTGAACATTTTACCCATATGGCTGTTTCTGCTGTTGTCTTCCTGGATATTCCCATGACGTGCAAATGCTTGTCTTTGTCTCTGGACAGCATGAAACATGACTATAAGAAGCTGACATGAAAGAACAATTAAAATTTAATTTCTCTCCTTCGAAGATGGCGGGATGGCAAAGGCGACTTGTGATGTTTCCATTTCGCAACATTTCAAAAGTTTGCATAGCTACCAACTGATTCCCAGCATCCCAGAGTCTCTCTGTGACGCTCCACTGCCGTCGCTCTGCAATGCTTTCATACGATAAAGCCGTACCGACCCACACCGTCGTCGTGGAAGGTTAGCGCCTGCCACCCACCCTCCGGTTCCCCCTCAGGTAAACACTGCTGGCTGTGTCAGCACTGTTATTTGCACTGTTAGCACCGTTAACTTCAAGCCGCCGGCTCAGCCATCGCCTTGTTGAGAGCCGAGTGGAGGCAACAGATATGCTCTGAATCTCGTAGAGAACCTTGAAGTGCGCTCAGCTTTAAGAAATGTTTGTTCACATTGAAACTTTATTACCATCATCATGTAACAGGTACATACATGAATTTGGACCTCTGCATTTAACTTATCTTTGGCATTTAGGAGCAGCAACCTGTGGAATCAGCAACCTTGTGGTTGAAGGACAACCCACCCTACCCACTGAGCCAAAGCCCGACATTATTACATATTTCTACAGATACACATATGAAATTTGACCTTTGCATTTAATCTATCCTCGCATTTTTGGCGCAGTAGGTTGCTGTTGAGCGCCCGGGGAGCAACTTGGTGTCACAGAGTCTCGCTTGCATGCAGACAGTAGGAGCCCGGGATGGAATCGCCAACCTTGTGATTAAAAGATGACCCAATGTTATTTGCAAAAAAATTCTTAATACCATTTTCAACCTTGGACTCCTACAACAAAGCAGCAGTGATGACAGCTGTATTCAGTTTTGATGGCATTCCTTTGGACAAAAGAACTGAAGACCTTGGGCTGGCAATTTATTCTCTCAGACCAAAGAACTAACTTTATTCATGAACCCATGAATGGCCGACTGAGACCCACCCACAGACCTACAGCAAAGGCGTCATTACTAAATAGTGCAGACCTGAGCCGAGTCAGTCTTCTGAAATGAAGAAACAGGAATATTCCACGGAGCAGACGACAGTCCTAATGAACTCAGCAGGGTACTCGGCAAGTGCCCCTGCACACACCGCAACACCTTATGACTAATATATGTTAGGAGAAGTTGAACAGTGCTAAAGTGCCCAGCATGTAAATCAGTTATTTAATTAAATGGTTGCTAATGAAAACGACAAGATAAATCTCATGTTAAGAGGCAAGAGCTTTTTTTTTAAATTATTTCCACAATGTTCAGGGATGAGTAGAGGCTAACATGATGTCTACGGTAAGTCATTAACATTGCCACTGAAACGTAACAATAGCACAGGCTGCCACCTGCCAATTAGGATAATTATGTTGCTGTACCAAAAAGTTGTGCAATCTAGAAGCTGTACAGCTGCCAGGTTAGATTTGTCACCTCTGTTTCCAATTACCTAGTTTGTTGGCAGCATCGCTCAATGAAGTGCTCATCCATTCAATATATAGTCAAATATTGCACTTTTTAGCCTGAAAGTGCCTGCGATCATTGTCAGATTGTCCTATTGATATCATTGATCCCGTTTGATGCTGCGCAGTCTCATTGGCGCAATCCGCATTAAAGCATTGGAGAGCAGCAGTGAGAACAAGAAATAAAACCAGGGGGCTTGACAGTAGCAATTTGCATGAGGCAGTATTGTTTTAATAGAACCACTGACTTGAGATTGCTTTGGGAATTGAGGGCAAGAATGAGGACAGAGGAGCGGATGTATAGGGATCTTGGAGCGGAGCCCCATTCTTCTCTCAAGTTTTCAAGTCAGCTGTGGATTGGTTTCTTCTTCAGATAGGAAAGGTTTTATTTGTCTGACTTATGATGATAGAAAGACATGAGACAATGCCTCACACAGAGAATGAGCTGCTCCTTTTACATAATTGACATTTTGGCAAATTCCTTTATGTTATTGGAATCAATTCAATGACAAAAAGCAAATAGACCGGCCTTGTGTGAAGTTTTTAAAAATAATTTATAAAAAGAATCGTTTGCTTGAGCGTTGTGGTTTTTTTGGTACCACTTTCTAACAAGGCACACTTAGGTTTCCTTTTATAAACAATGTTTTATAAATGATAAATAAATCCATGGCTAATGCTTTATAAATCGGGTATGAACCATTAACAATATTTAAAGGAATAGTTAGGCTATAGCCAGTAGCCTGTTAGCTTAGCTTAGCACAAAGACTGGAAACGGGGGGAAACAGCTAGCCTGGTTCTATCGTCATTTGAAAAAAAGAAACACCAGCACCTCTAAAGCGCACTAATTAACTTGTTACATCTTGTTTGTTTGAAAATGAATAAGTGCATGTCAAACTAATCCTTTAGAATAAATAACTGTTTTCATGTCTTCATAGCATTGATTATGATAATTTTGTACACAAAAAGCTTTTAAGATCTTGGAATGCTACAACATTATTTAAAGTAGGTACTATGAGGCAAGAAAACAAAAGTATCGAGACAATCAAACAGAGTGTAAACAAAGTAATACATTTTGTCACATTAGATATCGTTTTATCTGGAAGTAAAACGTATAGTACAAGCACACGTAATGTTGCTACTAATCCCTCTTTGCTACAGTATATGAAAGTCTGTAAACTGATAATAAGAAATTATACAAAAGTTACACATATAAAACCTTAGTTTTAGAAGACTGTAGCTTTCCCTTAAAGCCCCTGGAAACTTGACCTCTCCACAACATTAAATATAAAAAATATCCTTTGACAGAAAAATGTGTGCATGTAGGACCCCAGTAAGGAGCTGATGATAATAAGCTTTCAGAACCTTTAACGTCTGGAAAAAGGCTGCCAAGCATGTCGACCAAAATCCATTTATTACCATCTTATTAACATTTGCAACCGCAGACTTGATTGATATCTCAAACAATGAATGACTTATCAGCATTCATAATTGCACAAAATCTGCTGATGGCTCATAGAACATGTGAAACTTATGCCCTTTATTGATTAGAAATTGAGAAAACTGGCGAGGAAAGGCATTTTTTACAACCTGTATCTGTATATATCAACTGTGTTTCTTTTATGTCTCATCTTAATGCCTTTTTATGTGTATACTTCGATTTGTCTTATTGCTGAAAGTGCTATGCAAATAAACTTGCTAATGGCTTATTAATGGCTAATAACTCATTTATAAAGCTTCAGTAAATAATTTAAGTGCATTAGGTACAATTTATAAACCCTTTGTGAAAAATGTCTGTGTGTTTTTACCACACGGCAGAGAGAAGGCATGCAGGAGGAATGAGTTCACATGCTTCTCTGTTGGTGGCCATATAATGACTGTAATGGTGAGATCACATGCTGGGTTATCATGTCCGACCAGTCGATGGTCTCGCTGGGAATGACAGCAGTGTGGGTTAATCCACACTGCTATGATGGGTTTTGATGTGCAGCTGTATATTTTGTGATATGAACACTGGTGGCCTTTAGTTTGCTTGTCAGCCACAAATGGTGTTTGCAAAAAATAGGAACAGGACTGATAAGAATGTGAAACCTAAAAAGGAGAACTAGGCCTTGACAAGACCATTACAATTCCTAACATGTTTGCCTTGATGTCATTCCATGAGCAATCTGCCCCCAACATTACGTCTTCCCATCATCTTTATTCATGCCAACAACATTCCCTCATTTTTTCCTTTGATTGTGCAAAAAAATCAAAAGCATGAGCCTGGTTACACAGGACTAGTCATGCTGTTCATGTTGCACATACAGTATATTATGCAGAAGCTTACATGCATTAAGTTGAAGTGACAGAGGGATGTTTAATGAATATAAGTTCTTCTGATCCTTTAATATTTATTTAAATTTGTTTGTCTGCAGCCGGAGGACGAATTTATCTCTTTACGTGTCATGATTAGCACCTCCAGGCGCTGCCTCAGGATTTGAGGTACTGTAGAACATGAGGCACATTTTAAGGTGCATTCAGTTTTCAATTTTACAGATGTAAACAAAATAGCCCATTCTTCAAAAGGATCCGTTGAACTTCTGTAAAAATGCTTTTCAACTGTGTCTTGATTTTATTGATCCTCTTGTTGCCACTTTGTAGACATTAATAGCTGAGCTCGGCCCTTCCACCTGGTTTTCTCTTCAGGTCCTGTCTGGACCTTCATAAACACTGATGACAGAGATACTGTAATGTCTATTTCACTCCAAAAGAAAATGGAGAAGGAGCTGCCTCAAGCCGCGAAAATCTCTTGATTGATGTATTGATCACAGCCATAAAGTTCCTCGCAGCAGAGAAGTGAGTTTACCTCTGCTTTTCATAAGAGTAGAAGATTGAAGAACATTGCATTTCGCCGCATAATGGATTCCTAACTGCCCGGAGTCTCATCAAAAAGGCAGTGATCTCCTCCTTCAGCACACTCAGTCTCTTATTGCAGAGCGCTTTGGAGTACCTCCTCACTGCTGCTTATCCATCATACCCAGAGTGAAAACAACAGTTCCAGTAATGTTAGACTTAACACAATTTTATCTTTTCTCTATGTTGTGCCTTTATTAAATATAGTGCCAGTGTAGGTATGTTAGGGAGTCTCTATGGGCAGGTTGATAGGTAGACAAAAATCCAAGGAGGAAACAGCTTCTGTACAACAACACTTTGGAAAAAAGGCTGAGAGAGAATCTCCTGTGATTTAAAGGTCGCAGGTTTGATGCCAACTAAAGGAAGAAAATTGGAGCGCTTTCATTGGCCTTAAACCCCACAGGGAGTCTTATAACACTAGAGCTTCTTGGTGAAATATACCTTAGCAATTACTGACGCAGCAGTCTGGACTCTGGAATATACTGTATGTGGCAGTTTGTTTCTCCAAAAAGTCAAATAATTAAATAAAGCAGAGTTTTTCACACCTCATTCTAGTCTTTCACTGTACTTTTTCATTCCATTTTGATATAACCAAGCTGGCCAGAGACCCCAGTGGCCCTCAATACACCCAGATTCACTGTGTGGCTATTGGTTTGTGGTAATTTAATATGCTGTAACTTTATTTGGGAGTATGGGAATACTATCTATTTTAGCACAATAAAAGCTGCCTCAAGGACCGTCCTGTTTTGTCTTTTGTCTTGAAGCTCTGTGTCGAAATCTAGTTTTAAAGGTACAGTTTACAATATTCTTATTTGCTTTCTTGCAGAGTGTTAGATGAGAAGAATTGATTTGAAAGTGGTATCAATCTTAGTGTTCAATGACCAGAAGCTCATTTTTGCCACGGGGCCCCCAAGCAGATTAATGCAGCCACTATAGAAATGAAATAGGAGTAGAGCAGACATTCCCATTAAAATCAACATGGCATTATGGTCCTAGTGGCGGCCATTTAGATGTGTACCGTTGCAAAGCACATTGCTATTGCCAGATGAGTGACAACTTTGTTCGCTAACAAGCGTACAACTGGCTTGTTAGCTAACTATCTTGCTAAATCCACCATGCTTCAATGCAATACTGGTTACAGAAAATGAGCCGAACAGTGGGCTGGTGGCCAGTGGCAGCATTGGGTCTAACGGTTCCTCCGCTTCACTCCCCGTCGCTCCGGAGAAGGACAAGCGACCTTGCTAGCTAGCCAGCCTTCAGTCTCTGGAGCTGCGCCCGCTCTCCTCCCGGCGAGCTGCAACAGCATTTCACACACATTTTGCATACACTGACCTGTGTAGCCACCGTATTAACAAATAATTTAGTCTTAGTCAAATGACAATAGAAAACAGTTCAATGTCTCTTGTATTTCTATTCTACTTCTATGGCAGTCATGGCTATAACACAACTGTCACTGTGACATCTTATTCTTGTTGTATGAAACTACCAGCTAATGCAGAATAAGGAAACGCACCACCTAAGCCGCTTTGAATTCCTCCACAGCCACACACTGCTTTATATTATGAGACCATTGTCCAAGCCTCAACATTGGAATCAAACAGCAGAACATTGCTTTTTATTTGCAAAATTCAGATTTCACCGGCTTTAGCCTTTTGATTTGTTTTTTGTTTTTATCTCGAGTATGACAGCTTTGTCTCTGTATTCGCCCAGGTTTTGTAAGCCCTAACCTTTGACTCACAGCTCACTCTGCTGAAAAATGACATACCTCTAGAATACAGCAGCTTTGGATTTTTTTTTTCTCATTTACTTTTTGTATCTTGGGGAAAGTCAGCTGAGCGTGCTTGCTCTTTTCCAGCTATGCCCTGCTTAACATTCATGGTACAGTTGCACACATTCACGCCTGGGAGCAGCTCAGTACAGCCGCAGTCTTCAACTGTTGACCACTGAGCGTCTCCACTGGAGCAACTGAGTTAAGTGTTTTACTCAAGGGCACATGGACCAAAGTGGTGACAAGCCCTCGAAGGCCTGACATGACCCTGGCATGTGCTTTTATGTGATGTAGCTTCTTGTAAAAATACATATACATAAATACTTGAGGGAAGGAAAGTGAACATTCCCCATCCTGAAAAATGAAAAGCAAAAAATAAATATTAATATAATTTCAAATTCTTGTAGAGGGTAGACTGTTCTTGATGTTCTCAACCGTAGAAGACCTCAACATACTCTCTCTCTCTCAAGCAAAGTCTGTTTATTTATCTTTTTTCCCTTCGCTCTCTATATCTGACATGCTGGTTCTGTCCCTGAGGTTTTGAGCCAATTTTTTCACAACAGCAACAGCAATAATCATCTCTATGGTAACTCATTGAAAATGCTTGCTGCATTCGAAGCAGAGAGGACAACAAGCAAGAGCGGGAGGGGGGAGAGCAAGACAGACTCAGAGCTTTTCTTTTCATTTTCAGCTGTTTTCCAGCC
Organism: Ophiodon elongatus; assembly: GCA_016806645.1. Lineage (NCBI taxonomy): Eukaryota > Metazoa > Chordata > Actinopteri > Perciformes > Hexagrammidae > Ophiodon > Ophiodon elongatus. Next base: position 3,288,594 of record JACSYO010001880.1, read on the forward strand.
ATCAGTTATTCATCCATGTTTTAAGTCACTCACACTCACTTAAGAATCCCCAGATCGCATCAAAAATGGGTGAATGCTATTTTTCCTGCCAATCTTGCTCTACAAATAAAAATAAAAAAAGTTGTGCTGTCAAAAATAATGTATTTCAATGGCGTGTCGGACTTCTCTATGCAGTGCTGCTCGTGTTTATCAATAGCAGTTAGACAGAAAATACATGTTCTGGTTTGAAGTAGATATGCAGTCATCTTTTAGGACAGTGCATTTGCCTCATAAATATCTCACCCTCACCATCAATCAGCGAGCAAGTTGTAGTCAGTTTTCCATTCTGGTCTGTTAGAAATAGGACTGTAAATTGTTTTGCTGGAGTCACAGATGAATAATCTATGTGTCCACTAAATTCTGCTCTCATCCAGCTGGGAAATGAATACCAAACCAGCAGTGCTCAGCGAGGTGTGGGACTCAAATCCCTGGCTCTTTACTTTTATCTTATGGTGCAAATATTTGTCTCATGAATTTCTCTTCCAACTGTTTCCAGAGATATTATATCCCGAAGATAGAGCACAGGTTCTCCCCAACATTTATTTAAATCTTTATTATCAGTTCAACCTCTACTTAAAGCTCTTAGCTCAGGGAGTATTGCATTCTGCTGGTGGAATATGTACATAGGGTTTCAGTGCTTTCTCCTGGTGTGAAATGTATTCGTCTGAGAGGAGGACTGCTAGCTTTGGGCGTTCAACCTCTGAATGTATCACTCTGCTCAGATTAATTAGTGCTGCAGGTCTGATTTAAAGGTCGCAGCCTGGGGATCAATAGGGACAGAGCAGCTTTTAGACATCGCTGGACAAATTAAATGAACATGCGAGGGTAGAGCATAGTACTGGGAAGCATCCAGGTGCTAGCAGTGTGTGTGTGTGTGTGTGTGTGTGTTTTACCCATCTTGTGGGGACATAACTCTGTTTACACTGTCACATTAGCGGGACTTGCCTTCCTTTTGGGGACAAAATTAGGACAAATTGCTCGTCCCGATAATGTAAATCATTACATTTTAAGGTGAAAACTTGGTTTACGGTTAGGCTAAGGTTTAGGTTTGGGGTTAGGATTAGGCTAGCAGCTGTTATACTCAGTATGTTTATCGTTAAGGACTTTATCAATACTCTTATCGATACTGCTTATGAGATCGTTTTTTTTGTTTTTTAGTTGTTACCTAAACCCATTTGACTCCACTGTTGAGAAGGGGTGCAGGCCTTTGACAATAAACTGGGGAACAGCCCAATGACACTCGTTCACCCTCTCCTGTGTCATCTTCCCTGTAGATGCTCGCATGACGGGACTTGGGCTGGGACCGGCGGTAGTAGAGCGAGGGGGGACGGGCTGCGTCATGGCTGCAGCCTCAGCCCAACAATCTACAAAAAGTTACAAAATCCTTAAAATACAGTCGCAGCTACACAATTAGCTCAGCAATTAGCTTACATTGATTAGCCCGTTCTTATTATCATACTCTGTATGCCGTAGCTAACGTTACATGAAGTGGCCGAGGATGGACGGCTGCTCGAAAAACATTCGTAAACTCTCTGCACATTTATGTTATAGTTGTTTGCCAAATGTTTTGATAAATTGCCGGTATTACCCGTCTTACTTGTGAGGGTTTTATTGCACTTGAGACAACAACAGTTATCAGCATCTACTGGAGTAAAAAATAGCCACACTTTGGATCTTTTTCTTCTCTCTGCCATGTTGTGTGTCTCAATGTCTTACTGACCCGGAGTCGGTGTGTGTGTGTGTGTGTGTGTGTGTGTGTGTGTGTGTGTGTGTGTGTGTGTGTCAGAGTAAAACACGACTCCGTCCCTCGTGCAAAGACACGTTTGCAATGCTGCTTTTTTCCCGCGGCGATCTCGCTCCGTAACTTCAAAGTACAAAGTACGAAGTACCGATAGCAGAACCGTTAACTCCAAACCTTTTCGATACTCTGGGTTTTTATTTTATTTATTTAGTATAGTATCTAAGGTTTTTTCTTTATCACACTATAATACTAGGACTAGCTCTACCCTGCAATACAAGAACAATGCTGCTCCTACATTCCCTTGTCTTTTACATGGATCATCAACTGGTGAGGAGTCTGATGTTTTGCCTGGGGCATGCAGCTTCAGCCTCAGTCTTTAATAAGGTTCAGCCAGTCTGAGTTTTTAAACATTAATTAACAAAACTGACTAATTATAAATTATAAACCTACTTTTTTCTACTTCTGCCTGAAATCAATGACCAATAGTAAAAACAATTCTGAGTTCCATCTGCTGCGGTTGTCATTGTAAACTGTCAACACATTCTCATAACACAGCGTCAAATGATGAAGTTGGTCAGTCACATTAAGCTCTTAAACTTATATGATTCTCTTTGTACCCCTCTAGCGTCAGTTTTACAGGTCTCAGTGATGGCGTGACAATATACACTTGTTACATGCATAGCTTCTTTTCAAAATAAACATGAACAAAGGTTCTAAACAAAGTTTGGGTTTGGAAAACGTAACTTTACTGCGTTTGTGAACGCCGCATATGAGTCAAGTGACTTCCAACACTATGACTCACGTGACCAATGACTCAGGTGACATGTCAACATTTACTTTTAGTCTTGCAAGGGAAACAAACTGCGGTCTCCTGGACAAAAGTCCTGTTTTGTTTGAGTCATCCACTTCCCCTCCCACCCACCTTCTGTGGACTATTTCGCTCTTTAAACTACGTCAGATACTCTTCTCAAAATGCAGCAGGTGGTTGCATAGCATGGACACGCCGAATGTGCCTTGTCAGACGCAGAGGAGGACTGACCGAGCTGGGTTACTTGACGCCTTGATTTTGTTTGGCAGAGATGGGCTCTTATACATGTAATTCTGCATTCATGGCGAAATACATCATTAATGTCTTTTCTGTATACTGTTGCAAAAGCAGGAACCTAAACTACACCTTTTTCAGATTCTGCTCTGCCCATCAACTGGCACTTATCATAATGATGTCTGAGAAAATGTTTAGCTGCTCCCAAGTCCCAAAGAGGATTATTATCTCTGCACCTCTTAACACTGACATCAAAAGATGACTCCTATTCCCAGAGGTACATCTCTTGGTCTCCGAGCCTTCGTTTCTGTGTTTTCCCATCGTTTCCTGAGAGACAACAAACTTCTCTCCCGTGTAACAACACTGTTGACCCAACGTGACTCGCTAGGTGTTGAATTTTTCTGCAATCCCCCTCTCTGAAATGTTTCATTTACATCACAAAGGGGAAATGCGAGCATCATTTCAATGCATGTTTAACAAAAATGGGCTAATTAGGACGGCTGGCTACCACGCAGGCTGCGTTTTGATTTGCTTCTCACAGTGCGGAGGTTCTGTTGCACTTTACAGTTTGTTGCCTGCCAATGTGTGGGAACAGACTAAAATGCTGACATCGGATAGGGACATTAATAAGGATATCACGTCTGCTACCCTGGACGCCCACATTGAAATAATGGCATTCAAATTGTACATACTGTGTTCTACACAACACTCTGCTGGAGACTAAAGCAATTTGAAGGCAATCAGAAAGTGACTAGAGAGCAGTACTCTGATTAGATAACTACTACCATTAAACAAGATTGGTTGAGCAACACTGGACTATTACGGTTTGCTAGCATTTGTTCCACGCAACCTCCTATAATATGTATTAGAACAGCTAGCAGCATGCTTCCATCTTCTTATTCTCACAGTGGAGAGGATAACAAGACAAGAAGAAGAATGTTGCAAAGACCACAAATTGTCTTCTGCTGACTAAATGACAGCCTGCCCTGAAAGTGACACGCAGCTTCTCTCAGACCAAGAGGCATACACCATTAGCTGAGTGCAAAATGGAATGATGAAGACATATTTTGTGTTGTAGAACTCAAAATTACAGTTTGGGGGAGCAGGGGACAAAAACAGGGAGGTAATGGGGAGGTTTGGGTGTTTGGGTGTGTGGGTGTACGAGCAATGAGCATGAATTGTGAATGAGCAAGTGTCTGAGCTGAAGGGAGAAATCCGGCTTGCTGAAACTGAAAAGGATGCACTGGGCTTTTTGAAGACATCTTGTCATCTTGTTCACATTAAAGGATGCAAACTTCCCGGCATGATTACAGTTTGCACATTAAGGTTATTCAATCATGAATTATGGAATGTTGTTATGAGTACATCCTCTAAAGATACTGGAGTATTTGAAATCTTTGATATATATTTATATTCTTTTTTAGGTTTACAGGCCTTTATGAGGGCTAATTAGCTGAACTCATTTAGCAGATTACCTGTTCTCAGCAGCAGCCTGGGGAAATGAGAACTGGAGCAAGAAAACTGCTGAGTGAAGTGTCACTTCATACATCTTATCACCTTATCATTCTGCTAATTAACCATTAAAAGGGAACAATTGTTGCTGTTTCTATTACTGTGTTATTTGTTGTTGTTAAAGAAACTTGAAGAAGCGAAGAAGACAGAACTGTAATGCAATCTCTTAATTGTCAATTCTGGAACTATACAAAAAAAGTACAACTGCAGTAATTGTGGCATCATGAAGTCACGTGAGGAAAAAAGAACAATACATTGGCTAGTCGGCAGAGTAGTACATGTGTGTCTCTGCAAGCTGCTGTCAGTCTATATTCAAAAACAACTGGAGCTGATGACTATTTGTAGTTTGGTAAACAAGATAAAATACAGCAGGAGATTCTGACTTCATGGGGCATTATTATTAACATAATTATTGAGCTTTTCCTTTTCCTGATAAAACAAACCAGTGTTCTCAAGAGCTGTGGTGCCTTTAATTTGGTCTGGTCTGACGTCCACAAGTTGGCGCTCCATTTTGATTCATGGTGTTTAATGAAGTGTAAGAACTCAATGTTCTTATAGGGAAGCTCCAGTGATTTGGTAATGCACTTCCATAATGTTGGGGAACTCATGAAAGACAGATTTTATTAAAGATGAATCAAAATGAAAGCAGCAGGAGTGAAGATATCCTGACTTTCAGTCCCATGGGTGAAGCTCCAAAAAAATGCTGAATCATACACTTCCCATAATGCAACTTGACCCTCGCTGCCAGAAAAAATGTCCACATCTTTCAATTCCCCAGCAGCTTTCTGTTATAAATTTGTATTCTCCAAGCCCAAGACTACCCTGATAATATCAGACTTTAGAAAGCTTCTCCAGAGGCACGGAAGATATTATATACAATTAATTGATTCGCTAAGTCCCACCCCTGACACACAGGCTGGCCAATCATAGCGTAGCATCGGCCAGGTCCGACCAGGGTCATTTTAATCATTTTAATCATTTCAGGTTTTCTTTATTATCATGCTGGTTTTGTGGATTTGGAGCTAATCGCTCATTACCCGGAGCTAACATTAGCAGAATATGTTAGCACATCATTAACTCGTGTTAGCACTTCTATGCTACTCAAGCTGCTAAATGCATGCACATACCGCTTTCGCTTTTTAGTGATTGTTACAGTGAAAAGAGACCTACCTGGCCCTACAGGAACAGTGTTTATGGCTGCATGCTCAAGGTACCTGTTGTGGTTGCGGTGACTCACACTTTCTTAAATCACCTTTTATTGCCTGTTTGATACTGCCAGTGACTACCTGCTGACTTGTCAATCACTATTGTTAACCGGACCCCGGTCGATAGGAGCCACTAGTGATAACACAGCTGGGTGCATTGCTGAACCCCAGCCACTACTCTGTGCCAGAGACACAGTGGGAGGAAAACCAGTTTGCCCACTTTTATTGACTCGGAAGCTGACAGCTAACAGAACTACACCCACAGCTGACCGCATCACTGCCACTCAGCTGCTGCTCTGCAGACAGAGAGACAGTTATTCCTCGCCTTTTTATTGGACAACAACCTCATGTTAACGTGCATATTGTAAAAAAAGATACACTTAAAGCCTAAATAAACCCTTTAAGATGCAGTTATGCCCTTGAGACAGAGATGAGACACACACCTGCACAGAGCCAGTGCAGACATCTGCATGGATTAAAATGAGAGCGCATCTGTTGTGTGAGAAGTGCGATTGAAAAACATGTCAGATACACTTGCGGTTTAGACGGAAGTTTTAGTCAATTGTGAGTTGTGTTCATTCAATTAAACAATACAGCAGTGGTTGTTGCAGAAACATGCTGGTGTAGATTTGCACTTTACTGAGTGCACCTTTCTAGCTTCTGAATTAGTTTGACATCTTTCAATTGCATATTATAGACTTTTCTGCCTGTATTTTTCAGAAACGCCTTCATTTTTTCCAAAAGTTAGATGCGGTTAGTTAGTGACAGTGTGAGCTCCATGGTAGCTCTGACAGCTTGACAGAGTAGCAGTGGGGGGCGGGGCTTATGGGTCAATACAGTCAAAGCGAATAGGTAAATCTGCTTATCTATAAATACCTCACTGTCATGTAATCGCCGCCTTTATTTTCACCTTGCTACATGTTTGTTTATGTTGTGGTGGGTTTTGCATCATCAGTTGTGACTGAAAAGTGTTTTTTGATGCCAGTTCCCATTCAAAATAAACTGTGTGGTATCGACTGTGGGGGGCAGCAATACTCCTCACAGCAATACAGCCTATCGGTTACAATACAGAACAATGCAGAAGACCAGATGATCACAGGGGATATTTTTTTTTGAAGATAATAAAGATAGGTAATCAAATAAGATCAACTTATAAATTAATAAAAAAAACAGAGCTTTGGTTTGAAAGTAATCAACAATCAATGTATAAGTATTAGTATTGGTAAAGCAAATAACCTCTCTAACCTCACCCAACAACACTGGATCAACTAGATTATATGAGCTGTATTTCATTAATATGATTGGCGTATCACAACACTCCTTACTGAGACTATAAATACCTTCATTTTAAAGAACAATGGCTGTGTGAATGAAAACATGCAGCACAACATGTCTGCTCAACAAGTGTTCCACCATGTTAGACATCACAGAAAGCGCATATTTCTTGCTCCACTGTTTTGAATCACTTGGACGCACTATAGCTGCCAGACACTAAACTACACACCTGATACACATAAAGCAGGCTGCAACGACAGCAACTCGTGGATGTAGGACAACCACTGAAATGTCTTTATGTGTCCACCTGTCCTGTCACAGGGCATTTTGATATAGTAAGTAATCAGTTTAAGTGCCTTCAACAGTGTAGGAAATAAAATATTTTAGCATGTAACGTCATATTGATTTTCCATCCCCTGCTTGTGAATATAACACAGATGCCACTATTTTTGTTACCGTTATTCAGCTGAAACCGCATCTACGTTGCCTCTTTTCATAAGCTATATAATGTTGAGCTAATACTAATAATTTTGACAAGCGGTCACACTAGATTATGTAAAACAGCTAATGTTGGCACTTTATTCGTGATTACAGCGGGGTTATTTAAGGGCAAGTTTGCCATGAAGCTTGAAACGACACTGTGATACAGTCTGATGAGCTATCATGAATTTTAATTCTGTCGAACGTGTCCTCTTTCTTCTTTGCCAATAAACTTAGTTTCTTCTCCTTTACAAGCTTTGCCCTTTGGCTGGTACATAAGCGCTACTGGATAAATTCGTACTCTTAAATCATTTAGCATGTTTTGTCGATCAATGATCCCTCAACTTTGGAGAGATGACTCCTATTGGTATTGATGTTTCCCAAAGCAACACTGAGTAAATATATCTGCATTCACTGAGCTGCCCTGCTCGATCACTCTGCTTTGGCTGCAGCACTGTAAGATAGCTCGCACCCAGAGGGAGATACAGACTCTGTCAGGCGTTGCTGACTGCTCAAGCGCCTTTATCTGTGCATTTCCTAATGGCACAGTGCTTGCACAGACTTTTATGTTAAAAAAGAGATAATGTTCAAAGTGATATTTTTCCCTCATGACTTAATTAGAGATAATTATGCCACAGAAATGATTGTTTTCAAACTTGTACTGACTCTTTAGTCATTCTTTCAGGTTTGCTGCGACTGGGAACTTCACCAAATTGATTCCAGTTCTGTGAAAATCATACACTGTGGTTGTACTTGTTGCCAATTAGTCCAAATATGAACATGATATAATCACCTTCACATGTTTTGTCTGAAGAATAAGCCCAAGTGTCGTAATCACTCTGTACTTTAAGTTTCCGGGAAAGATCGGCGCTTCACCTGACGAGCTCTCTCAGATTAGACAACCTCTAGACATCCACTGTATATCCTCTGCTGTCATTTGACAAGTAATCAATGGGTCCTTGTGAGGACAAAAACAACCCCAGCAGACCATTATAATGTATACATATTTTCACTTGCTTAATAGCTCGTAATAGCTCAGTTTGTTCCAAGGTGCCTGCCAAAAAGGGGTGATGCCATCTGCTTTAAATTAGCACTGGCCAGGAAGGAAGCGTTTGACAGTGTTGTTTAAATCAATCAGATGGTAGATGGAAGGGATCTCATTATGGTTATGCTGAACCTGGGAATCAATCATGATCCTGCAGATGTTTCCCCCCCAAAAAAAATTTGGTCTTCATTTTGGCCTGCCGTCATCATCATCATCTGCCAGCTTTCCAATATCAGCTTTAAAAGATGAATAATCAGGAATTACTCTCTTTAAGTGGAGAGGTAAAACAGAGCTGAACGCTTGTTCTTGTTTTATTTTCTCTGATCTCTGAAACTGCATTGACATTTCTCAAAAGTATATTGCCCGTTGTAAAGCCACTCCTTTGTCATTTAACAACATTTTAAATGTGTTCCTTTTTTTAATCATAACATACAAACATTTCAATTAGATGCTCACCTGTGAACCCTACAATACAGTTTACTTTCTATATACAGCGTCTAGTGCATACAACCTGAGAAAAATCGAAATGAGTTGTAACGAAACAAAGTTAAGTGCCCACTTTGCTGTTCACAGTATATGGCCATATGGTGTGTGTATGCGTGTTGTTCGAACACCCATACAGAGGATAAAGGGCTGAATCAATGCAATGTCAACAAACACAACTAAATAATAGGTATGCTTCAAATGAGGGGCTTTTCTAACGGTATCTGAAACCGCCTCCGTCCACGCTCTCTTTCTTCATCCATCCATTTTGTGTGTGCAATCAACTGCAACACCTTTGAAGACCGACTTTCCCAAAGTCTCATTTGCATGATTGATGATGCAGGTCAAAATACTTTTGCATTCACACGTAGTCAAATGACATGTTAGACCACAGGTAATTTTCCGAAAGTAACATGATTTTAGTTTGAATTAATTCAAAGTCAACCCACGTAGCCTATCCTAAAATGCACAGTAGAATTAAGGTTCTGCTCATTTGAGTGCCTCTGCTGCCTCACTTGAGTGACAACCTATGGCACTGTGATGCAGTAGCATTTTACAAACTCAGCAAAAAGCCTCACATCTATCCACCGTCTTTATGTCTATGGTGTTGAATTCAAAATGCTTCCGCGTTACTTTTAAGCTCATTGCTGCTCTTTGTTTTGCACTAGCAAAGAGAACAACAATAGCCTGGGGGCAGTCAATGGGTCAGACAGACTGTTGCACTTGTATATTGAATTTTTTTTATTTTAACAGATCATACCGGATCGAATATAAAAAAAATTCCCACGAGTGAAATTTGATTTTAGATATTTGTATGATGTAGTTTGTTTCAAACATACTAAACCTTTAACGCAACAGCTTGACATTTTGGGCAACAGCCAGCAGCAGATTATTTTAGTTTAGTTTACAAATTGAAATCCCAGTCAAGAAACACCCTGGCCAACTCACACTACATGTCAATCCAGTGAAAGGTGATACTTAGACTGCATTGCTCAAAACCAAAACTGAACCGCATCTTTCCGTTAGTGTCTCCAGGTACATCTTTTTTGGTTTTGTCTTACATTATACAACTTTTGGACTGCAGTTTTTGAGTGGCTCTAAAAAGCCTATTCCTTAGGTATTCAGCCTAACCACAACCTGGCCAGCTTTGTATGCTCTGCAGAGACTTTTGGGCTGCTGTACTACATGCAGATAGCTCTGCATTCAAGTATGGTGGTTGCTAAGAAACCTTCTCCTAACCTGGAGGTCTACCACTCCACCCTGCTTTGTGCATTGGCTCAAGGACATGCTGTCTGTTATACAAATGCAAATACTGCATCTTCACAAACCCAATAAACAGAATATATTTGAAAGAAGTTGGCGTCTTTCTTGGCACAGTGTCATATTACCCGACATCCAAAGGAACTAGAGGCTATATGAGTGGGTGTGGTTTTGCAAAGCTATGCTAATTGGCTGCTCAGTATAGCATCATATTAAGGGCCAGATATGTGAGTGGTATCTTCTCATCTAACTCTCTGAAATAAAGTGAATGAGCAGATTTCCTAATATGTAAAACTATTCCTCGATGATTCATACATGTTTTTTATTCCAATGGTACTATACTGCTGACATTCTATTGTCAGCTGTCTGTCCCTGTCATTTTGTCCACTTGTGCATTCATACAAAGGTGGATTCACATGAGAAACAACACTGCCAATGTAAAATACTAAGTCCAAAATGCATGACACAAGATTAAACCAACCTCCTCCTAGTTGCCAAAAACACACACACCAAGAGCGACAACAGAGTGCACAGACAAGCATGCGCTCATACACACACATACACACACACACACACACTTACACAAGGGCTTTGGATAAAAACTAATAAAAAGCCTGGCAGAAGAGAATCGTTTTGAGCCTACTCTTTAAATTGATAAGATTAGGGGCACATCTCAGGTCATCTGGCAGGCTACTCCACAGTTTCGAGCCAGAGTGACTAAAAGTACCTTTGCCAGAATTTGAGCCCATTCTTAGAACAATGAAAAATTCCCGTACCAGATGATCAGAGAGGTCTGCGGTTGATAAACAGTGAGCAAGTGACAAATGTTTTGTGGAGCCAGGTCAATCGGTGCTTTATATACCAGAAGTGAAATCTTAAAGTAAATTTAAGAGGCTTAAAGGGAGCCAATGTAAAGGTCTAAGCACAGAAGTGATGTGCTCAGCAATTTACGTTGCAGTCTGTGCAGTAGCGCCAAGGTCTACTGAGAGGGAGGGGGGGGCACGATTATTTCAATAATCTAATATGCTGGACACAGATGCATGTACAAAGTAAAATAAAATAAAATAAATATATTGAGAAGCTGAAACTTCCCATACTTAAGGCCATCATTGTAGCAAGTCAGCGTTTTCACCGCACTAACACTATTGTTCTGACATCATATACCAGGGGGTCTTTCATATTCAGAGCCTGCAACAATTCCTCAGGATTAGACTGGAGGATGTCATCTTTTAATACACTAACCGTATCAGACTGTAGCATCCTCGGGGGAAAGGTAAACTTCATAGACTAGAATATGTGATTTACACGCCGGATGATTTACTATGACAGGTGTCTGTGGTCAATTCTTTGCTGCTACACTCACAGAAAAAAACTTCAAAAGTTCTTCGCACGCCTCATTGGCTCGACAACCTTCAATTGAAGTTGAAGGGTGAAAGACCACTCCTCTCTTTTAGGGGCCTAGAGGTATTTTTCAACTCTGTGAGAAAGATGGAGCACTGAGGAAGACTGATTTATAAGGTGCTGTTGCTATAATTAGGTTAATAGCCAAAGGAAGCAGTGTGAAGCAAATTACCACCTGACTCTGCAGTTCCCCTCATCTCTACAGAGCTTTACTGTTTTGGTTCAGTTTCCATGCTCTCATCAACCTTGTCTCCAGCCCCAGCAGGCGGCTGTTTTCAGGGTAAAGGCTCTGACAAACCCACAGGCCCAGCCACCAAACTGAAGACTAGACGGTGAACATAGTGGAGCATTTAGCAACTAAAGAGACAGATATTAGAGACTACTGAACTACATTTGCAGGGTCACAACTGTATGTGTAAATACAGATGTGACAGATGTTTCATTTGATGGAATTGCCACCACGTTACCACAGTGATGTTGTGGCTGTAGGAACTCCCACTCTAACCCTCCTCTACCTGCTTTTCTGCTTCCTGGATAGGCGGAGCCTCAGAGTCAATGAAGGCATTCAGCTCACCTGTGGCAAACCCTATTGAGAACAAAGAAGCTGGCCTCATGTGTGCCTAGTCCCTCCAATAGTTTATCTTTGGTTTGAATGCAATTAAAGCAGCTTTAGTAGTATCATATATTTGCTGTACTGATTAAGTTTCAGTAGTGGTAAAGTTATTTCTTCCTTCCTAGATATACTTTGTAGTTGTGTTTTTGTGCATTTGATTAATTTATTTTATTTGAATTAGGAATTATGTCTAGATTTTTCTTTTGTTTTCAGATAAACCCATTGAACTATGCAATGTTAGAAGATTGGACTGGAAATGCCTTTGCTCGTCTGTCCAACCAGACCAATGCTATTGAGTTGGTTATAATCCTGCAACCAGACAATCCTAGAGCTAAATCAGTATTCCTTTAAACTAAATATCTACAGCGGTGGTAGAAAACAGGAAACACTGCAACAACTACAGGAAAATCTTCTAAATGAAATATACTTTAATTTGCATAATATCTAAAGCATGTACCATCCATCCCATTACAACAACTTCACACCTGAGGATGAAGTTAAACTCACTGTACCACTCATGCACACACACAAAGTGACTGCCTACTTTTGTGGTATGTGGTATGATGACCTTGATGAGAACAAATGCCACTTGTGAGTTGACACTGATTCCCTCAAATCATTAACATGTTCACTCTAGTGTTTTCACATTCATTTTGTTTGATTTTAATATATTCCAAGTTGTTCTCAGCATTTATTCTCCATTTACCCCCTCTGTGCCCACTCTACGCCTGGCTAGAAGACGGTTCCCTCTCTGTCAGACACTTTATGCAGTTTCTTCCATGTTTGTGTCCTAATGAGATTTTCTCTCTTTTTTTCATGATGTAATATTGGTGGTTTGTTGTCTTCATTTATCAATTCAAACATACTGGCATTGTGAAGACCTTTGAGGATGTGATTAAGGGCTATTCTTAAACTTGATTTAATTTGACTTGACTTGCTGCAGACTTAACTGGTGATTTATTTATGAGTTGAACCAGATGGTGACTCAAATGTTCTTCTGCATCCTATCGTTCGCTGTTGCTGTTTTGTTTGTCCCACCAGGTGACGGGGGACACAGGTGTGATGCTGAACATGGTTGGCCAAAAACAGGTAAACAGTCTGTTGGGTGTCCTCTCCAAGATATTTTGGAAAACTACCACTCTTCAATATTGCATGTAAAACACAACTGTAATGACAAGCACACAATAAAATAGTCTTTAATTCCTCTTAAATGATACTGAGCTGTCTATGGCCCTCGCCTAAATCAATGCAACAATGCAGCAATGCAACAACAATGCAACTTATTAAAGGCTAGTGTGTATATTTAAACTACTGCCAACAATCCTATGAAAATAAATTTCTCAGTACTTTCTGTCAATTAAATCCTTCTGTAAGTACTTAAAAAACAGAAGTCATAAATATTAAATTTGATATATATATATAGTTTAAAAGAAAAGTAATTTCCTAAAATAGCTGAGCGCTACAATGTTTTGGCAAACATCACTCAAACAGGAGGAACATTTTTTAGGCAGTATTTTCAGCTGTGGATTAATAGGTGCTCAGGGCAGTGCATTAACTCAAAATAAACTGTGCCTATGTTTGTTGGAAAGGATGGAACATGTAACCTAGTGCAAAAACTTTTCTTTCATAGTTTTTGACAAAAATGGAGGTTAATGAGACTATATGTGTTAATAGAATCAATTAATTGTTAGTTTTGATCTTTTGGGGATTTGTTGACAACAAAATGATCATATACTGCTTAACTTATCCTTTAAGGACGTAATTAAACTGAAGACTGTTTACCTGCTGCATCACATCAGCTTTCATTTAAGTCACATTTAATGGGCATCAGGAGAGGACACTGAGTTCATTAAGTGATTTACTCCAGAGTTCCTCTAACGGCTGTTTCACCGTAACAAATAATTTGTGTTGACACATTTAAGAACAGTACTGCTGAGTTTACTAATCACATCAAATACATTGCTGGGTGTCAGCTAGCCATTTGGATGGTAAATTAATTATAAATATTGACTTCTGAGGACTTAATTTCAGGCATATGTGGAGCAGGGATCCCCGCTGATGAGTACATTCATCTTAGTTCTTCCCTATTTGCAGAAACCACAGAATAAGAGATAAACAACATTTTAGAAATTAAAGAAGGGATTTATCTGTGGCACTAGTGGGTGGACAGCTGATATAAGGATTATCAGCATGACGTGGGACAGTAAAAAGAGTAAAGATTGGTGGAAGTGTGTTAACAGTTTTCAAAGGGGTAAAAATAATTAATCTCAAACTCATAGCACCACCATGGCAAATGTGATAGTGTGATAAACTGAAATGAAGCAAATATAATGAATCGAAAATAACTACAGCTTTAGTTAATGACTAATTTATAGAACTGTAGGATTATGAGCATGGTACTTTCACAATAGAAAAAAATACTAAAAAACTAATACCCTTACCTCTGACTTTGTCCAAATTTACCTCTGATTTATACAAAGTATTCTTTTCTTGGACAGAAAAAGAGGCAGAGATCATTAAATTCCGGTTTTCTGTATAAATACGGCATAATATGACATAATATTTAATATTTGTCTCGATTTTACACGATACTGGTCCAACAAATGAGTTACTTGTCTCCATACAGTATCACAGTTGAAGCATTGGAAGGTGCACAGGTAGCAATATGTCCCACACTGCAATGTTATTTATCCTTCCTCTCCAGCAATTTATTTTTATTCTCTTGTGCTTGACAATCATTTTGTTGTGGTTGCTGAACAGTGCAACACTGAGCACTGTGAGCGACTTTACCTTACTCATTAAATTTCAAGACGCCAGGCACACATAGAGTTCTCTCCTGTGTGTATGTGTGTAGTTTATTAAAGGGCTTCACATCAAGTAGAAACTATGCAGCGTAAATAAAATCAGGGGGTTGTGTGTGATGCCTGAAGGGGTGTACTGTGCTGTACATTTAAAAATTTGAAATACTTTTATGTGAAAATAGTAGTGTTGATTTATGGTATGTTATGGGCGACTGTGGATCAGTGGTAGAGCAGGGGTCCTTCAATCAGAGGGTCGGTGGTTTGTTACCCGGCTCCGCCACTCCAGATTGAATACACTTAACCCCAAATGTCTCCCGTAACTATGCCTACGGTGTTAGTTAGGATCATGATAGGCAGGTGGCACCTTGTGTGGTGACCCCTGGGTGTGTCCCAAGTCTCTTAATTGTCCCTCACTTGTGTCTTTTCTTTGCATCCTAGTCCCTCCCATGGGATGCATGACATAAGGAAACCGAGGATGCGAGGAGAGAGGAAACGAGGAAATATGTTTTAAGAGAAATGAGACGTCCTTTCCTCAAAAGCGTCACGTTTCTGATGACGACGGATCAGCTGATCACATCTGGATCAGCTGTCAGTTGGTTTAACAGCTGGAGAGACTTTTGACGGAGTTCGTGTCTGAACACATGATCAGTGTAACGGAATTGTTTCCTGGTCCGGACAGTTTTTAGTTTTTAGCTCACGTTCCAATAAAAATCCACAAAAATGATCGTATAATGTTTTCAGTTGATTTAATGGTGTTAAACTACTACTTACACTAATAAAGACACCGTTATTATCACTGTTAGAGTGGAGATGTTTTCTCTCTGTAGTCTGCTACCTGTTAAACAAACAGCATTGTGTATTTGTATACAGTTTGTGGTATTTATACTGTGTTCTGTGTCCTGCTTTTAGGCGCAGGACCGATTTCTACCAGCGGGCTGCGTTTGTCTTATTTATGAATTATGTCCGTCTGTATGTGTTGCAATTCTGATTGTGACGTCATTATGAAATAACCCAGAATATGATTATGGTTAATCTTGAACACTGGAATTAATTTATTAGGCTCAATGTTTCAGGTTAAACTTAAATTATATAAATCATCAAACCCGACATGCCTCACGTGACTGGATGGAAATGATGATAAATTATGTAAAAAGTGTTTAGTCTCAAGCTCTCTGACTTTAATTATATCCATAATAAAAGTTATTGATGGAAATAACAGACATTTCTATCTAATAAATGAAGAAAGTTGTTTGTGGTCCGTTTTTGTTGTTCAGACCTACGATAAACATGTATTTTAACCAGATGGTGAATCAGTAAACTAATAAAATATATAACTAGTTTAATCTGTGATCCGTCTTCACTCTGGTATTAAACTCCAGTGATTAGTCTGATCAGCTGCAGCGTCCAATCAAATAACTGATGAACAATGAGGGGGCGTGTCGAGTGTTAAAACACTTCCTGGAAGCCTGCTCTCGTGCTTCCTTGCTCATGGCTCCTCCGAGATGCCTCCTCGATCCTCGATCCTCGATCCTTATAGCAGAAATAATAGCTTTGGGACGGCCGTCAATATGGCGGCGCAGAACATCTTCCGGTTA
This sequence comes from Ophiodon elongatus, assembly GCA_016806645.1. Classification (NCBI taxonomy): domain Eukaryota; kingdom Metazoa; phylum Chordata; class Actinopteri; order Perciformes; family Hexagrammidae; genus Ophiodon; species Ophiodon elongatus. The sequence goes on from JACSYO010001880.1 coordinate 3,305,086, forward strand.
AAGCGAGGAGCGAGGAGCGAGGAAACAACAATTAAGAGACTTGGGATGTACCCACAGTCATTAGTGTATGATGAATGCACTCATTGTAAGTCGCTTTGGATAAAAGCGTCAGCTAAATGAAATGTAATGTTATGTAAGTAAATTACCCATCCGATGATCTATATGTAACTAATGCCACGCTTGATGATAAAATAACATTAACAAGGTTATAAGTTACAAGGTTTAGTTAATATCATTGTACAACAGGGTTCCGGAACAAAATGCTGGCTGTAGCCCCATTTTACTACATAGATGTGAAGGGTGGAGGATGAATTTAGGAGACTCGCAGCCTGAGGAAAGATGCTGCTCTGAAGTCTGGTGGTATGGCAGCTGATACTTCTGAATCTCTTGCCAGCGTGCAGCAGGGTGAACAGGCTGTGAACGGGGTTGATATTGTCTTTTACTATCTTTTGGGCTCTTCACAGGCACCATTTGTCATCAATATCAATGGTTAATGCTCGGTAGATGGGTACCAATGATGTTCAGGGAGGTTTTAATCTCCCACTGTAGAGCCCTCTTTTCCTGGGTCGTGCACATCTCATGCCAGCTTATGTTTCAAGTCAGGATGCTTTCTGTATAGCCCAAAATTACAAATGACCAATTTGCCTCAGAGGGCTTTACAATCTGTACACATACAACATCCTCTGTCCCGGGACCTCACATCAGTTCAGGAAATACTCCCCCCCTTGATTGCCTCCTTTATTCCAGCTTGCAGTCTTCCTCTGGTGGTGTTGTATGCTTCCTTGTCACCTGATCGAAAGGCAGCTTTCTTTGGCTCTGAATAGTCCACTCACCTCTTCATTCCTCCAGGATTTCTTGTTGGGGAATTATTTTTATTGTCCTCATGGATCACTACATCATCAACACATTTGCTGATGTATGATGTCACTGTTGATGTAGATTCCCTAAGATTGATGTCGTTGTCTTGGGTGGCGAAATCTCTGAATATGTGCCAGTCTGTACAGTCTGTAGCTTCACCTGTCTACACTTGAACTGTTTTTTTTTCAGATGGTTTGGCCCGTTTAATTAGCTGGCAGCAGAGGCAAGGAAATATGGTCTGATTGTCCAAGGGGGGGCAGGGGAGGGGTTTGTAGCTGTCAGGAATATCCTTGTAAACATAGTCCACTGTGTTATTTCCTCTGGTTGAGATGTGGACATGCTGGTGGAATTCAGGTAAAACAGATATGAGTTTTGTTTCATAAAAATCTCCAGCTATGTTGAATTGGCAGGTCTGCTGATGACCTCATACAGTTCTTGTAGTGCATTTTTTTTTTTATTTTCATTAGGAGGAATGTAAACAGCAGCAACAAAAACATCAACTTTGATTTAGTTTGAGCACCAAGCATCATTGATGTAAACAGAGTCTGCCTCCCCACTTCTTAACGGAGTCTTGCGTTCTGTCGGCGCTGTTTACCGTCCGCCCGTCAAGTGCAATAGTTTGATCTGGGATCTTATGATGAAACCAAGTTTCTGTAAAGATTTCTATTTGAATAGTTAATGTAGTATCTTTTTTATCCAAGCAAGCAGAGACCAGTTTAAACAAGACAAACAAATCAGAGATGCACTGTATGATTGTGCTGGCCACGCTAGAGCATTTGATATGGTTTGTTAAGTGAATCACAGTAAGATGCTAACAGAATCATAAATTCACATTAAGAGCCATTCGATTGTTTTGCCACAACATGCATACATAAAAACAGGCACACCTCTTAGATTTAGATTTTGCTAATTAAAAAAATGTCCATGCATTAAAATGTCATCAACAGATCAATATGTGCATCTTGGGAATAGGAATGAGAGATATAAGCTTAAACCTGAGAACTTCACATTGACTACCTGGCAAAAAGTGACTTGAGGAAGTCTGCATGTTTTAGGTTTTCTCGAAGACCAAAGTAAGATCCTTTTTTAAAATCAAAGCTCACAGGTGAAAGACAAAAAAGCTGGTGTATCAGAGAAGACACATAATCAAGTATAACTAGGAAATATGTATGCATATATATACAAGAATATATAGACATTCTGAAGCTGTAGAGTTACGTGATCTATGTGGTGAACTCTCTTATGTAAATAATCTGTTCCATATTAATGGGAGTCGTTTCTTGCCTGAGCCACTTCCTGCCAGCTGCTAGTCTCCTTTGCAATTAATTTGATTCCATTTGTGTTGAAGAAATGTTTGGGCAGGAGACTGGAGACACAACAGTAGGGAGAGACGACGTCTTCCGAAAACGGGAGCCTTTGAAGTTGTCGGTGTCATTTTAAATAATCATGAAAGGAAAGGAATGAATGAAAACATGAAGAACATGTGGCTACATCTCAAAGACAATGCCGAGTGAACCTGTTACACCCGTTTGCTGGAGGGTGAGCTGTCTCTCTTTAATGATTTTTAATGGGGTGATATGATATGATATGATCAAACAAAATCTCTGTGGTTGTATTGGAATCTTAAATAAATGCACCTTTTTGTCTTGACAAATGACAGTTATTTCTTTATTGTTCAGTGCAGTGCTTTAAAAGACTATTACCTTTGTTTCTTCACTCTCTTGCCTCTCTCATTTTTAAAGTAAAACAAATGTAAGATCACAGAGAAGCACCTGCTGTGATGACAGCGCTGGAAGTGATAGGTAGTTATTGCTATAGACCACAGTGGGTATATTCAGTATCTAAATTTGTATCTAGTCAGTCATCTTATTTGCACACTAGCTCCTTGTTACAATGTGTAGTGAGCTTAAAGAGTAATTTAACACCAGGATGCAGAACGGTGATGTCGATCGAGTACACTTTTACATCATTGAGGCAAGCTGAGGAATTAAACCAGTGGATGTCAGTAAAAAACAGATTTTCAGAGGGTATTATAGGTGCCACGTTGAGTTTTTGACTAGTTTCATGGTATTCCACTGATCAACCATGCAGTGAAGAAGACTGCTGGAAATGGATGCAAACAATGTAGCAATTATTTAGATAATGTTTAAAAATCTACATTATATTTTTTTTTACCTAAAAAAAAAACCCACACACAATGCATTTTGGGGAGAAACACTGAATGTAAACATGTTTGTTTACAAAAACTCTATCGGGCACCTTTTCGTTATTTGATTCTAATTCTAAAAGTGGTCTAAAACATTCTATTTTGCAACATTAAGGTACAACAAACACATGCTAAGACCCTGAAAGCTGCTCTAAGGAGGAATCAAGGGAAGCTAATTGAGAAAAGCAATTTATTTAGCCGATTTAAAGTTTCATAGTGAATTTGATTACCACTCAGTGAATAATTTCCTCAAGTTTTTTCTCATTTCACACAACCAGGCCCGTAATTCTCAAACACAGCATCAGTTTTTTTTTTCTATTCCTAACAAAGCTCATTATCCACTGGTTTCTCCACCTCCTCATCCTCCTGCTCCTCCCGCTCTTCTCCGCCATCCCCTGGCTTACTTTTCTTTTTTGCTCCACAGCTCATCTTGTTCACTGCAGCCAATTTAAAAGCAGCTTAATCCTGGGGAGAATACTGTTGCTGCTTCCAGTTGCACTCCTTTGATTGATGTCTGGCAAGATCTAATCTAATGTTCGATGTTTGTGTGATTGACACCGCACAGGTGTGCTCCTACAAATGCTAGTGGATGCACAAAGCACATTGGAAGTTTACTTTGTCCTCTCTGACTGCTCAGAGATTAGAGACACATGTTGAAGCTGCGAAACTAGCACGTGGTTCCTGATTGCACTTGAAATCAGCTTGCAAATCAGGGGGTATTTTGTTGTCCTCTTCTTGCTGTCTGTTTTCCTTTTACTTATAATAATATTTGCAACAGTCTTGATTGCCTAAAGAAGTTGTGAGAAAACAAGACCCTCTGAAATAAATGAAGTTGTTAAAAGTGGGACATGTTGCCTGAGGGAATCATTTTATAAGAACAGTGAACCCACTGGGATTTAAAACAGAGAGAGATGGTTGTTGCATACAAAACAACCACATAACAGACACTCAAAGTAAACCACAATATGCAGATAATCATAATTGCAAGAAACAGCTCACATATCAAATTCATGTCTCACGCAAATCTCTTGTTTTTCTGCAAAAGATACAGTACCCAACAGCAAGTATACGTGGGTGTAGACTGTTTCAATGCAATTGCATTGCTCGGCAACTTCCTGTCAGCTGATTTCATTCACATAAGCTGCACAAAGCTGGGATAAGTTTGGAATGTTTAATGTTGCAACTGTGAAATAATAGCTATAATGGCTACAATACAATAGCTAATGAATAGTGGATGGGCTTTTAAAAATAGATGGTGAATTCTAAAATATAAAGTCGCATTCAAGGATAACTATAATGTTTAAAGAAAATAAAAGTAAACCTCAATTGCAAAAACAGATACATAGATACAGATACAAAAAGGGAGAAATCTCACTGGTTTCCCTTTGTTAGTTTGTCATATACTTTTTGTGGATTCCTGTTTTGCCTTCACACATGCCTGTCCAACACCACTAGCTAGTCCTCCATCTGTTTATACTTTATATGGTGTGACTTTGAGCACCAGGTGAACACTTCTCAGAAAAGCAACTAACACCAAGTGCATGTCTTGAAGTTAACCAGTTATTCGTGCAAGACTCTGTGCTCTCTGTCTGTCAGTTGAGACACTATTCTCATCAGCGTGTCCTTCTTCCAGGCCTACTCTCAGAGATGTACCTGGTTGAAGGCCTGTTCGTCCTCAACACATTCTTGCACAAGGTAGTAGTGACAGGTGACGGCCTCTCAAGCTGTCACGCCGGTTTGCAGGTCCCGTCCTTCACGAAGTGGGTCAACCCCTACACATTCAATTCCCTGTGTGCGCATCCAATATTCCACACATTTAAAGTCACGCTTGTCAAGACGGTTTCTTCATCTTCTGTCTCTAGATTCCCTGGCTTATGACTGGTCAGCCAGCCAACATGGTAAAACTCATGGGTGTTCGTTTACCTTCAAGGGAGGGGTCGTCACTGTCTGGATTGTGTGGGGTATAATAATGATAAAGAGTGTAATAAATATCAAGTAAGACAAATTTAAACTTTTCAATATAATTACATTGTGAATTTTTTCTGTTTCCTTAACTGTAATCTATTAATTTACTCTCAAGGTGGTGGTGCTGCAAATTTAACTAGAAGTACTTTATTAATCCCATATTGCAACATTCTCAATTAGTGGTGTCTTCTGTATGTATGACAATCCTAGAACTTGCTTTTGTTTATCTGGTGCATAAATACTTATTAGTTAGTTCTTTTTTTTACTTTAAAAGAGGATGTGTGTGTCTGCTATGGCCGAGAAAATGTACCTTCAACCTGCCTTAGTGAGAACACAGCAGAGGGAGGCTGCAGTGAAAACACATGGCTGCACTGATAACAGCCCAAAGGTGCTGGTGGGGTTCACAGGAACCTTCACAATAACATCCGTGAGAGGATTTTATTGGAATATCCGCACAACAAATTCAAAACTTATATATGGAAGCTGTCTTTTTCTCTGTCTATATTGGCTCCATTCTGATGTTTTCTTCCACAATTTCTACAGTAAACATATTTTTCTTGTTTGCCTCTTAAAATTGCTTTTATAACTGGAACATAAAATGTGGTTTAGCAAATGGACAAACCTTTTTCAATCATCCCACCCTTCCCGGTCAAACTTGGGCAAACATAAAGTATAATCTAAAGTTTGACTTCTGTATTCAACTCTCCAACAGATGTCTTCTTTAACAAGGTACAGATTGAACATTCAAAAGCAACCATATGCATTTCTCCATTGTACGGTACTGGTTCATCCTACCCGTTAAATATGGTGAGGCAGACTCATCTTGATGAGTTGCCTCAAAACAGCATCTAGCCCGTGGCTGAGGTAACCAGCATCTCTACAGATGTCACAGATGTCAATGAAAGGCAAGGCACATGTGGAGTAATCACTTTTTTATTCCAGTTGGGTTTTTTTTTTGTGGCTTTGTTGGGCTTTTGCTGCATCTTTCAGTCTTGTTTATAATTTTCTTGTTATCTAATGTTAAATATGGGTGTGTATTGTAGATTTTAAATAGGACTCTAGAAGTAGTGAGTTCAACTAATGTGGTGTTTGATTTGAAAGTACTCCAACATCCTCTACAATGACGTTACAGTACTTCTTTCATTATGCAACAGAATGTGTTTTGAAGGTCACTAGGGTCTACATACTGTTTTTTTTAGCCAGGAGTTAAATGTGAATTAACGTGACATAATGGGATCTCAGGGCAATGTTTATAGGCTCGGGGCATGTTTACTGAAGGTTGGCTCGACTTGGAAAGAAACATTCTTTGTCATCTGGTCTCTACTGCTGTATTATCAATGTAAATCCTGTTAAGTGAATGTGCATACAGAGTCCCAAATGATGATTTAATCCTACAGTAAGTGTTCCTGGATGATGCTGAGAGTCCCTGTGTGAATGTTAAATTAAGTCTCAATGCTATCTTAAATCAGGCTCCATGCCAGGCATCTTTAGTCGCCGGACAGTTTCCCATGCACTCACCAGAAAATGTGTGTTTGGGCAGATGCTGCAACTGTGTGCATGAATAATACACAGCATTTCTTATGATTCTTGTGCTCTTGGCTGGTGAACTGTTTGTGCTGCAGTGGGTGGTCTTGTGTCAACCAGTCTGACACAGGAATCATACCGAATTCTCTTTTGCACCGTAAAAGCTTCGCAATAATGTCTGACTGCAAGAGCAAAAAATCAGAGCCTGCACGATCGGAATCCTCACACTTGTGGGAGAATACTGTAGCTACCTCAGACTGCATTGGTGAAGGGTTGAATAATATTGCAGTGCAATAACTGAAGTTTTTGGCCACTTGGTGGCAGCAGAAACAAGCTGTGAACAGATTGTAATATTAACATATCATCACGCTTATTTACATATCCAGCAGTTACGGAACAACATTATCATTAACTTGTTACCATTCCTGTAAAATTAGCCTAAAACGCCTATCCAAGGCATACCAAGATATCGGCAATGTTTACATTTGAACCGGAGTTACGACGGAAAATACATAAATAATTAGGCATATCTATTTGAAATGATGCAACAGTAGTCCATGGGTATTTGTTGATGGAATAATGTGTTTTGGACTAAATATTTTACTGGATTGGATCTTCTGGATCTTTACCAATGTAACAAGACCGTTTTTTTGTCGGAATGTTATCGATTGGTGGATTACTATGAGGCTTCATAGGTGATTTGCCTCAATTTAGTAATTGTTTGTTTGTTTGTTGGTGGTCTGACAGAGGCGTTGATTGTACCTACTGTTGTGATTGTATCTTGAAATGGTTTGCATCAATCGAATCACAAGAATCTTAGCTTTCCAAAGATATGTTGCATCAGTACCTACCCATACATAGCAGTTGTGTACATAACACAGGTTGCTTAATTTCAACAGGTTAATTTGGAATTGTATTTCTGTCCACCCGATGAATGTAAGTCTACTATTCATTCTCTTTTAACTCCGACTTTGTTCTCTACCAACTCCCGAGGGAAATATCTTGCTCTTTAACTGCTAAATGCTCCACTATGTTCACCAACTATAGTCTCTAACTGCTCTCGGTGCTAATCGGTGTTCTGTGGGTGTAGAGGTGATTCCGCTGAAAACAGCTGTCCGCTGCGGCCAAATACAAGAGAGCAGTGAGAGTGAAACAAAACAGTAAGGTGGACCGGACAGCTAAACTATGCAGGGCTGCCAACTCTCATTGATTGTGAGACTCACGATCAATTTAAACTTTTCACATGCTCTCATGTCCAGTTTCTCGCGCAAATGAACAAAAACCAAATGTAAAATTGATAATGTTGCGATGTAAAAAGAGGGCACTGATGTTGACAGACGAGACAGAGCAGCTCAGAACAACAGCAGCACTGTTAAACTGCTGTCAAGCCATTCGGCTCTTGGATTTTGATACAAGTCTATTCGTGCATTTATGGTACTAATACTGGGAGCAGCCAAAAAGGACAATGAAAGACTTACTTACTCACATAATTTTCTTACATTTTGTACACCATATATACTGTCAGCAAAGACGTTTTATGACCATACACAATTTGAAATAGCATCACTGTACCTTACTGAAATCTGAAGTAATTTTAGCCCATCTCAATCTAAACTAAATTGAAAAGTTGGCAGCTCCTGCTAAACAATGAGCTGAAACTCGCTATAAAGCTCCATAAAGCCGATGGGAGCGGCAGATTCTGGTGATTATTATCTGCAGGTTTATCATTACAAGTGGCTCTTTCACATTGTTTTCACATTCTCATTTGATACATTGTAATTATACAAATATTGATTCCATTTTTAGCTTGTTAAAAGCCCACAAACTCAATTCAATTCTAAATGTGAGTCGACTGCTGCTTTCCAGTTTGTGAAGAACGACATATAGCCACTCAAGTACAAAGCACTTTATTGTTTCGTTTAACAAGTTTTTTTTTAGACCCAAGAAATATTTGAAAACAGAAACCTCAGATATAAGGCATAATTTCAACATTTCTAATGACATTTTGAAGAGAACTTTTGTAGCCAAGAATATTAACATTGTTTATTGATGAGAGCAGTAGGGAATGCTGGAACATTAACATTCCTATCTTTCAATATCTGGCTTCTGACAATGATGAGCTTTTACAAACAAACAGCATCATATTGTTGTGGTTCGTGTTTCATTTCTTTATAATGAAGTTTTTTATTGCTTGTCTCAAAGCAGCTAAGACCGGTGCACCTTGCCTCTTTGAGACAAGAAAATCCCACCAGAACTGAAACGACTGATCGGTTGTATTTTTACTGGATACAACTGCTGTCCAACTACTATAACAGAATCAAAATATAATATCTAAGTTCTTCAGCAGAAGAATATATGTTACTTGTAAGTTGGTGTGAGAGAACAATACAGCATTCATCTACTTTCTATTTAAAAGATAGTGGCACTGTTTTTGCATGTGTCGGCAGATTGAATTATCCTACTCTCAATGATTGCTGTGTTTTATATATAAATGCCAAGAGGACTGACTAATGTATCGTGGTGATTTATTCCACATGGTTAAAATGAGGGTAAGATGAGCTTTTCAAAAGACTCAGGTGGTCTTGATTAAATGTTATTGTGAGAGAAGCAGCTTTTGCTCATTTGTTTATCTCCCCCACTATAAATGAGTGTATTGCCTGACTGTAACGTGTGTAGTCAACTATATTACCTACAGCATCTCTGAATTCCCATGAAGGGGTGATTATGTTCTGAAGTGTCTTGAGACCTCTGTGAAGAGTATTCAACAGCTGTGGCCCATCATAGACACCATGTTCATGCCTATATGTGGACTCTGGCGGTAGCCGGTTTGCTGGAAGAAACAGACCAAAGGATCCCCTCGACACGTAGACAAGGGGGAGAACATGCGGTTTCCACACATTAAAGGCTGGAGTCAGACAGCATATTGTGGACCTCCCTTCTTTCCAGTGGTGAAATAAGTATCCACCTCCTTTAAGTACCATAAAAACAATGAAAAAAAGTAGGCAGACTGAGTGTCATTTTCTTAAAAGTGTACCCTCATACAAAATAATCTCTCTGTCATTGCTTATGACCCACTAGAGGTGTGTGGCAGTGTCGGTATCTGCAGAGACTCTTCCCTCTGCCTGTATTGTCTTATTTTGCTGTGTTCGGGATGTTTCTGGGTGTCAATCTCTATAAAAACACAGCAAACAGACAAAAATTGATACTTTGACCCACCAGCAAGCACCCTAACTGCCGTCAGGGGGGCATGTGGCTCTGGTGTTGTTGAGCCAAGGAGGAGGGGCCAACTTTGAATGTTGTATTTACAAACCACAACCGACAAATCCTACTAAATCTGTCTTTAAATATTATCAAAACGTTTTCAAAAAGTACCTGATCTGCATAAAAATGTCCCCTGTTGCAGTTGGTTGATGTGGAGCTAGCTTTAATTACTTTATACAGTTACTTAATTTAGTCCAGTGGCTCCCAAGCTGGGGTCAGGCCCCTTTAGTAGGTTAATTAATAAGATAAATCAGAGGTGTCATGAGATGATTATTGGGATATGAAAGAAGACAAAACAAAGTTCTGCTACAAAAATTTGTATCCGTGTTTTGGACTTTTCTCTAATCGTTGCTCTTGTTGTAACATACTTGAACAGTTGCAAAATTAAACCTGGTAAGAAGTTAAGAGGGGAAATGTTTCTTTGGTAACAACAACAATCTGAAACATGACAAAGGGCCCCAACAAGACAATCTGAGGGGTCACAAGATAGAAAGTCTGTGAACCACTGGTTTGACCTTTAACAATGTGTTGTATTTTATAACCTCATCATGCATTGTTTATGTAACTCATACAGAGCCGTCAAAAGTAAAATATTTCTCTCTGAAATGTGGAGAAGAAGTAACATCAAATGCAAATACTCTCCATCCCTCCTGCCGTGGGTAAAGAAGAAATCTGAGAATATCAACAGAAACATTATTATTTTATGACAGCATTGCATCATTTTCATGAGAAACATTAGACTAGATCCAGCTGGCAAACTGCATCCCAATTGATTAGGGCAAGAAACAACAATAACACAAGTTCAGATAGCTGTTCCTAATCTTGTTGTGGTGCTGTTATCAGTTCAATCCTTGACTCAATCCTCAGTCACAAAGGTGACACAATAAAAAAATGATTGCATATCATGGCTGTTCATCTCTTCATTTATGGACTCTGCTGTTGCCATGACAGAGGCTACATGTAGAGTTCACCTGCTCCTGTTGTGGTGATGTATTTGGGTCAATTGAATCTGTATGTCTATTTGTACTGTAGCCTAGATGACTGAATGTTGGTATATGCCAAACATGTTAATCTAATGTGACAACATCAAATTACTACTGTAGTTAACATTCTTGCTAGTTGGTACATCTACCAACATGTGTATAGGCATCACTAATGGACCAGAAAAAAACTGCACTATTAGTCACAATACTCCTCAAGCAAATGCCACATTTGTGAAACATACTTTTTTTTAAATTGTTGACACTGTATCACTTCATGGCAATTTACAAGCCTGCAATTTGTGATGTTATTGTATTGGAGTGCATTGTTTCAGATATCAGTATATTGTTGTTCTGCCATATTTTGTAAATAAGATGGGGAATACACTGTATTATAAACAACTTCCTATTAACTTTTGTGAAAACATGGCATTACAGAAGATATATATAACTAAAACATTGTAGTTTCAACACTGGCTATCATACACAAGAAAGCTATGAGGCTATTTATTAGCATAGCAAGTTAGCTGGAGATATTTTGGGATGGTTCCACACATATTAATTGATAAGAATGAATGTTCCCTGCGTTTTCTGTCTATCTCAATACTGTCAACTATCAAATACTATTAATGGCAAAGTAATTTTGACACAAGTTAATGTTTGGGTCTTAATGTTATAATATCCAAGGCCATATGGTGGTGAATTATATGGAGTGACGGTCAGTTGCTTTATTTGAGTGTCGGTTGCTGTTGGATTTGCAGCTCTTGCTGCTGTTGCTGCATGTAACGTCATCTGTGTTTATGTATTGTGCGAGTTTGCGTGTGTTTCTGTGGGAACTTAATGTGGAGACCTGTGTGCTGCATTGTAAGTAAGCTATTTCTGCTTGGCAGCTGCAGGAGTAGTAAAGTACTGTTCCGAATATGAATGGACTAGTGTTTGTTTTTTTTGCAGTCTCTTGCTATTTGACAACCTGGTATATTTGCATTCAGACATAGTGGTTCAGCAACATTAACGGTTTATTTTACGTAGCATGTTTCATGGGGGGTCGGGGGGGAGCAAGAAGCCAGGAAGCTTAAAACATTATCTGAGAACTGTGGAGAACGAGCTTTCGGTTTACAAGGTAAAAGTTGTACAAGCTGATGCAGTGTTTTGTCGACCGTCATTTACATACATGAGAGAAAAAGAATGTTAACATCTCATTATTCCATTATGCAATCCAACACCACCAATAACTGCATGATCAATGAGAATCAACACCTCTCTGAGCCTGTAAAAAACACTGCATGCTGTAAGCTTCACAAATATTTTTTTGCAGGGCTATTGGATTAGGTGTTGAGCTGCATCTTGGCCTAATAAGCTGATAACTGTATGTATGTTTGTTATATTTACCCACAAAATGCATATTTCATAAGACAAGCAAACACATATTAAAAATGAAATATAACCTTGTATCGTGGCTTGGTTACTCTGAAACAAGCTTAAAATAAAGTTCATCTTGTTTATCGAGTCAGCTCAGTACTTACAATGACTGTCTTTTCTCTCCACAACCGGTGAGACGATGGTAACTGTAAATAATGAATTTGTTAAATCCAAGATTTAACTCTTTTACAATTATCTATCATCGATGGAATTAGATAGTTGGAGTATATAAATGTCAACATTTGAATATTAACAAGAGACTGTGTCAATTTATACACACACAACTCAGTAATCGAAAAATAAGTATGATTAAGAAATTGGCTTATGTAAGCCAAAAACCACTCTTTACCACAGATCTCCACAAAAATCCATCCAAACCTTTTAAGAATTAGCGCGAGACTGTCTGCTGGTGTTGTGGTACACTGACTGGAAATACACCCTTCTCGACCCTGTGTAACTATTTACACAGGTTGTGTAAATAGTAATCTTTTTCTTTAGGAAAAGCGATATTTGGCACCTTTTTAACATTCTGTAGATGTATTCATTTATAGAAAATTATTCATCTATATCCATTTTATCAATATAACCTTTAAATGGCAAAGAACTAAATGGTGGGAAAAGTAAGAAGGATCAAACTTTATTAATCAGTTACTACAGCACACTGGAGTGAGCACACATTGGTAAAATAATATCTTATCCAGTCTTCAAGCTTCACTTTATCCACTATCATTTGCTGGTCTTGTCCAAAATGGCTTTCCCACAGATCTTTTCTCCTTCACTAACTTAAACCTCTTTCGACAATTTATTTATTTTATTTAGTTTATTTCTGACCATTTATTCTCACTTTCTGTTGATAGGTGCCCAGTTGGTTATCTCCAGGTGTATTTTTCCAGAGTAAAGCTTGTTCTCAAACCTCACGGCATGTGGCAAAGCATGCACTTAATAGAGAGGCAGGATCCACATCTACAAAGTAGCTGAGAGTTTGGGTGAAAGACAATTCTTAAGAATGATGTTGGGATGTGTGGGAATTTTGACAAAGTGGCAAGACATATTCAGTGGCATCCATTAAAAAGAAAATGACATAAAACTCTGAATTATCTCTGTTGAAACCATTAGGTCTAATAAACTACCAGGAGCTGTAAGATTGATCTTATGACAAATACTATGTTCTTGTATTTGATCAATTTTATGTATATATTGAAAAAAAAACAATAACATAATATTTTGCCACAATGATAATTATTTATTATTTTGTGCAGCAAATAAGCACCAGAAAAAAGAGCCATCTGTTTTAATTAGATATGTTGCTTTTTGTGTGCTTGATGTGTGTAAATGTGTGCGTTACCTAGAATAACTTTCTAAGCTAGGCTAAATGCTATTTGTTGAGTTATTCATCTTTTTTTTTCAATTCTTCTAGTGGTTACAAAATTACTTAATTCAGCTTTGATTCCATTTCTTGGATCATATGGATTTTACAAAATTTGATGGCAGAGAAATGTAAAAATAAATGTTGCTACTTTCATTGAACAGTACAATTACCACATTCTCAAGTTTAAAGAGAACCACACTTATTACTGTATGCAAAAAGTATATTCTTATCTTCCATTCTCCATCTAATTTACATACAAGTGGTAGAGGAAACAAAACAAAAAGTGAGAAAAAAAACAAATAGGAGAAGGGTTGCTCACCTGCAATGTGCACTGTTTTATTTATGAAGGCTCTGCCAGGTACGATGGAGACAAATTACCTTTTAACAATGTGAAATAGAATTTTGTTTACAAGGCTACGCTTCCCCTTGGTTTTTCAAATGAGATTTTTCACAGCTCCCTCATTTGTATCTCGCAGCATTATCGTCTCAATCTTTCAAAACCAATCAGTCTCAAGAAAAGAACAGAAAAGAGAAGAGTGAATCACTGCTGTTCATAAAACAAGCCATTAGGTGTATTTTATGAATGCACACCACATCATCCACCACCCTCAGACATCCTCCTCCTCTGTCCTCCTCCAAACCACCCATCAGTTCAGTCATTTCAACGACAAACCCTCGATGATGTTATTTAAAGCCCAATACAATCTGCAGCATTGTAGAGTGTCCTCTGAGAAAGGCCGTACTAGGTGAGATTCGGGAAATGTATGTACACAATCTGAGCAGAGACGGGAGGAAATAAGAGCTCAGAATGGAAACACACTCGCCGAAAACACAACCGTGTCACTGCATCACACAGCATCCATGAACCATCTCTAAGCCTGGAATCTGTTTCATAGATTATCAGCATTTGATATGAAGGTTCACCAAGCGAAGCACATAGTCTTTGTTTGCGAGATACGACAAGGGATTGTAGGCAAAATCAACATCTGTTAACTCACTTTCTTACATTGCTGTTGTGCACTAGTTTTGGATTTGTTTATTTTTGCTTTGTTTTTTTAATTGTTTTATTTAGTTTAATCAACATATTTAGTTTTGAAAGATTCTTGTTTTAAGATGAATACTGTGTTGCCCCAGACATTACAGCTACAATGTTACAGGAAAAGAAAACACATTTTATCATACTATGAATTGTATATTAGAAAATTGAACAAAAATATACTTTACAATAACAAATATAACATACGCAGCGAAATTAAGCTGAGTCAAGGGCAGCGTGTTAGTGATGAACTCAGACATCAACCACAACCTACCAATACATCTCTTGTTTTAAAGTGGCAATCCTTGAGGTCTCAGGCCTGGTTGATTTTGCGACACCATATTTACTGGTGGTGACAGCAAATGCAGTTTAATATTACAGGTCACAGAATACTGGGGGCAGCCTCACTAACTATTCTTGCCAATAATTGGCCTTTTTCTAACAGCCTGTGAGCTACTGTGATCTGATTTTATGCTGCACAGAGCATGAGTCTGCGAACAGCGAAAGTGAAAGTAGTTGGTTACTTGCTGAGAAGTTGGAGGTGTGCAGACTATCGCCTGTAGCTCTTCATCTAATAGCTCACTCTGGCTGCTCCTTCTTGTTCCATTAGTCGTGCAATATTTCAAACTGATCCACTGTCAAAAAAATGCCGAAAATGTTTTGTAGACACATTTTTGATGACTGATGGCAGTCAGTGTCAAGCTCACTGACGAACACAATGCATTTCCTGTGACTACTTCATAATAAGTCAACTCATGTTTTGCTCAATGCCTTTAATGTGCAGCTGCAGCAAATGTTGGGTTAAGCATTAGCGGAAGCTTATAGCTTTTACGCGTCAATGTTGCAACATATGTCCAATTTGTAATACTGCAAATATATGAATATTGCAATACTTTCATCAGTGGGACATATATTTATTTATTTAAATGAAAATCTTCAAGATTATTACTTGAATTATAATGGAAGTACACATATCAATTGTTTTGTTATGCAGGATATTAACAATTATGGTATTATTAATTTGGCCATACAGTCAGAAATCGTGTGTAAATCAAAATTTAAAGGCATCATGTCCTATGAAGAACACTTTTGTAATCGAACATAAGCACCTTGAATTGAAATCAAAACATTTGGTGGCTAGAATAATTTCATTTTAACAGGAAACTTTATAATTCGGCTATAAACACACACGTGGATATTTAAATATATTGAGAAACTTAAACCAACCGATTCGTAAACACAGATTGATTGTATTTTGGGATGAGACACTCCAATAAGATATCTTTAACATGCATATATTTCTATTATTGTTCTTATGTAAGAATGCATAAAGTAAAGAAGCTGTGGGCGTAGCAGTGCAGTGTCTGTACAGTTTTATTGTCAATGCCTAAATGCTACAACTCCTCAAGACCCAAGCCAAGTTCCTGTGTCTTGTTTACCATATGGCGTTTAAAGTGAAGGGAGTAAGCCCCTGAATGTAGCAACTACTTAACGACAGGTTCACTTTCGGTGGTCTGACCTTAAGGTGGACCAACTATTCTCCTGACAAGCCGATCCTCGAGTTTTGCTCAGCTTTTTTATTTTATTTTAAATATTCCTTTAAATGTTTAACTGATAACCTTAATATGTTAATCATCTCTCCGTATCATCAGTTCTCCTTTCTACGGGGGCAGTGGTTTTCAACAACCTACATTTTATTGAGTGAGCCTTGTCGTTTTTAATCTCAATAATTTCTTGTCTGCTCATACAGAAGCTCATAATGTTTAATATCTGAACATTTATGACTAGAATGGGTAATGCAGTTCTATTTAATGCTTTTACCAATCTCGCCTTTGACTCTTCCACTCACTGTATCTTAAATACAGAACGTCAACTCTGCTGGGAAAAAAATCGAGAAAAGAAAATTGATATTTGCTGCTGGACAGCAGCCTTGCCAAAATGGCAGTTAAAACTATAGCATAGCTGTCCACCGGACGGCCCCTCTCATTGCAGTGGTCTTTGTAGGAGGAATGAGTGCTGTTAAAATTTTACAACCCAGAGATGGTGCAATGTATTGTACCGTCTTGATGATGGGTGTCCTATAAAAATGGCCGAGCACGTATTGCACTGTTCTCTCTGTGTTTGTCAGCAAAGAGGAGATAACATGTGGTTTCTTCACAACCGTGCACTAATGTGCTCACTGTAGTCCTGCCAAACCTGCTGTGCTGGATAAAACATCAAGATGGAAGGGGTAGCAGTAAACAGGACCCCCTTATCCCCCCTTAGCAATAGAATAGTGCTGATGGACAAAATGAAAACCTGAAAACATGGCTTTCTTTTTAGCCTTGTTGGAGTCAGCAGGGACGAGAGGTGACAGAGGTAAATTGGGGTCATCAAACAAAAGAGAAAATATAGCACTTTGCTTTACTACCCAAGTACCCAAGGCTGAGTGATTGATATGTTGTTGACCAAGTGATCTCTTATAAACTCTCTCTCTCTCATGCTCTCTCTCACCATCCTGTTTGAATTAATATCAGATCAAGAATGTAGGATTTGTGGCAATTATGCTAATTTATTGCTGAATGCTAAGACACCCTACAATATCAGTGAATTCATGCTCTAGTGTAACAGCTATCTGTAGACACCATCTGGAGTAGGGACATTAAAGCTTGTGTTTATATTAAAGAATGCCAGCTAGGGTTGGGCGATGTCTGCCAAATTGGCATACGACAATGTCCACAGTGAAACATTGCAATGGTCGGTGATATTGTTTTTCTATACTTTCTATGTGAAAAAGTATTTTTGGGTCAGTGTGCATCCCATGATCCTGCATTAGTGAGAGTAACAACTACAGCAAAATTGTCTCACAGGAGCTATATCCATCATACTAATGAAAGAATGTCTGTCATTTCATCAATCATAACGTTCATTAGCCAGGAATAGGTGCCTTCATACCATAACGCTCTCTCTCTCTCTCTCTCTCTCTCTCTCTCTCTCACTCTCTAGATTTGCTTCTTTGGATCATGATGCTCACCTCACTAGTCGATGACAGTCAGTGTTGGCGATGGACAATGGCGTCTTTCATCGGCTCAACTCTAGTTCCAGCAGACATGGTTGCTCATTAAGCTTGTAGTATAACATTTTTAAGTTTAGTAGTTTTGTGGCATTTCATCCTTTTTTTCACAGTAAGCAGAGAGTTACTGAAGACAGCTGAGGAGATGGAACGAGGCACTGCTGTGCAGTACATGTTGTCAGTTTGTCACATACTGTGCAGGAGTTGAGGTGAAATGTGGATCTCATTTGGTGAAATGTTTATGTACAGTTCGTTTGGTGCTTCAGCATAACACTGGACTAAGTCGGTGCTAGAACTTTGTGTAACCATGACCTTATTGCCTCTTTCAGCCCTCTAGTTACCACACCTGCAGTATTGCTTTGCATTAAACATGGCTGCAAATGATTATTTTCAGAATGTGACATATGGCATGCATTTCATATATATGTCATGTGAACGGCATATTCCGTTTGGATATTCTGAAATAGGTCCTATACGGAATGGAGCATTTTCTGATCAAGACATGTGGGATGTGCCAATAATATTTAGGTTTTAGGAGCGTTCTTTGAACATGTACAGCACATTATTATGGTTATGCGTCTCAGTAGGAAATAATAATTTATGTCATATGCATTGAATGTGTTGTAACTCTGTTATGTTGTTCATTCTGTACACATGATATCTATTGTACTTCTGTCCGTCCGGGGAGAGGGATCCTCCTCTGTTGGCTATACAAAATAAATTTAATTTAATTTAATTGAAAAGTAGGGGTTTTACTACCGTTTGCCCTGGTACGGTCATCTCTGTGTGTTGTACAGTTTGCAGAGATGTATGCCCAAAAGAAAAGCCCACATTTCTGATCGGACTGAGAAACACACCTACTTTTAAACAATATGAAATACTTGTTAATACGGGTTTTTGGATATGCACACTTATCATAACATTGTCATTTTCAGGAAGGTGGTTGAAGGAACAAAAGAAGGAGGCTGTGTTCGCACGGTAAAACAGTCCACCACCGGTTACCTTGTTCCGAGTAGGAACAGGAATACTCGTGGAATATTCATTTTCGTTAGCCATGTAAGAAGATTAGGAGTTATTTTGTGTTTTTAGGAATATTGGCAACAACCGAAATATTTGTCATATGTAAACGTAATCATTGAGAGTTCTCCAACCTGGAGATCCTCCTCCTCACTCTTCTGCTTTGGTGGACACGTTTCTAATTGGGGATGGAAAGTTTGTCTAATGTACAAATACTATTGTTATCTGACACTAAAGCTTTACTTACTACTTATTTTATTCAACATAATTATCGTCATTCAATGTAATTCTGTGGTTCAGTTGTTCCGTGCATGGAACTACAGATGCAGATTTGAGTCTTTGAATGTTGACAACCAGAGATTATGAAGGGGTCCAACTCATGTTGAATATGTGTTAAGTAGAGCATGTTATTCATGAGGGCCCTGTATGAAAGTAGAATAAAAAAGCCTTAAATACTTTAATAATCTTTTGACAGCCCAGAGATTTTGATGTCCTGTGCTGTGCTTTTGTCACTGTTGCTATGGAAACTTGGTCTACTTTTGCTTTTTGAAATGACAGACATTGTCAGATTAAAATTTTCACTACAGTTCAAATAATCCCCCTTCAAGGAGAAGACACGCATGATGAATGACTGCCTCTTGTCATGTAATGTCATTTTCCCGAATTACTTTATAGGATAGCTGCCATGAAAGAAAGCGAAGCTCTTGAATATGGTACTGCTGCAGCCGGCAGGGAGAAGTTATTGTCATTTATTGTCAGCAAAACATTTTAAATACTAAATAGTGGTGCATGCATATGTATTCCTTTATCCCTTCACTATTAAGCCCCTAAATTAGATCTGGTACCAATTACATTCAGAAGTGACATAATTAGTTATATAAAGTCTACCTGTGTCTCACAAGATCTAAGGGATTACTACTAAATCCATCATTACAAAATGGAAAGAATATGGCACCACACCAAACCTGCCAAGAGAGGACCAATAGCTACGGAGGCCTGGCAAGGAGGGCATTAATCAGAGATGCAATAAAGAGATCAAAGATAACCCTGAAAGTGGTGGAAAGCTCCACTGCAGAGATGGGAGTATCTGTCCATGTGACCACTTCAAGCTGTACACTCCACAGTGCTGGGCTTTTTGAAAGAGTGGTCAGAAATAACTAATTGCCTACATTTCTTTAATTATTTATATATTTTTTAAGTCTCCTTCAAACAACTGTATTTATTTTACATTAGCTTTTATCCTGCCGATTTGAATGGATTTGTTGTTCCCAATGTAACATTATCAAGGATCGGCAACTAGAAAGCATGAATGGCGATCTCCCAATTGCATAATTTTACTGAATATTGGCCCTAATAAAGATCACATTTATTTTTCACTATCCCGATCGGACAACTGAATGACGAATTCCACTTGCCCGAACACAGAGTTTACTTGCCCCAGGCTAGCAGGCTAGCATTATTGTTGAGCCCAGCTAAAAGTTTAAACATCTCCATTTTTCTAATCCGTAACATGCAATATTGACAGTTCCTGTCAGTGCAATTCACTGCGAGTAAGAGCAAGCACACGCTAGAGTGTTTTACAGTACTTCAAGAGTCACCTGAATCACACTCAATCAGTGAATCTACTAAGTCTAAAAAGAGTTTGAAATCCCTTTGAGTGGCTCAGTTAAAGTAGGCTGTTTTATGCACACTCTCCGTCTTTCTGTTAAAAAAAGTACATTCTTTGGTTGTGATATTCAGACTGTTCTTATGCCTGAGAGCCCTTTGTAAACTAGGTGAGCCTTGGATAGCATTTTTTTTTTTATTATTTGTAAGCTGCCAACACAAACATTGAAGTAAAGTCACAATCAACGCTAAATAGAGATTCACCCTTTCTGCCAGTTTATTACTGTGCATGTTGGAAAACTCTC
The DNA here is from genome assembly GCA_016806645.1 of Ophiodon elongatus. Taxonomy (NCBI): domain Eukaryota; kingdom Metazoa; phylum Chordata; class Actinopteri; order Perciformes; family Hexagrammidae; genus Ophiodon; species Ophiodon elongatus. Next base: position 3,325,683 of record JACSYO010001880.1, read on the forward strand.
TGGTAGATGAGCTCGTTAGATCAGCCAATGTTTTCTCCATTGTTCAAATGCATTGTTCTCTAAATTGTGTTGTGTTATCAATATTCTTCATACAATCAGCAAAAATCACATATTGGTTTAAAAAAAAAAAAAACAAGGTTAAAAAAAGAAAGCAAAACAAAAGAACAAGCTTAGGTTTAAACACAGTGCATCAAGTAAACTTATGCAGTCAATACATTTTCTGTTACAAAGGCCATATATTTCATCCACATCTCGATGTGTAACGTTACACAAAAGTCATGGCTACATTCATACCCCAGTTTAGGAGTCATGTTTCAGTACAAGTTTGGTATAGTGGAATACAACTAAATGCATTAGAATGAATTTCTTTTAATTTATTTTGAACCAACAGTACAGAAAAAATACTCTTGATGGGGACAAACATTTTACCCACTGGCAACTATTTTCATTATAAGAATAAGGACCATTTCAAACACTATTTATTAGACTACACTTTACGAACACTGAATAAACACTTTACCGAAAGGCAACAGGTCACAATAGGCTCTAAAACTCAACAGCATCTCTAATACGATGAAATTGAAAATACAAAATACATATAATGGCTGGAAGGGCACTCCCATTCTTCCATGATTTTTTCTTTCCCAAATTAATAGAATCATGTCAAATGTACTGGGTTCTTCCTTGGCCCATCCTTCCAACAGGTTTTATAAAAATTGGGCCAGAGGTTTTTCCCGTAATCCAGCTGATAAACAGACTAACAAACCAATAAACTCAACTTAAAACATATCCTCCTTGGCGTTGTGGCACCGCGCAAGCCATTGGAAATGATTGGTTTCAGAGTGCAATGGTTCCGTTGTTGCATTCTGTGTGAAAGGTCCTTTATACACAACTCTCTCTCATAGAAGACTGGGAAGCTGCAGGCGGGTCTTCCAGCTCCTTGCGTTTCATTTGCACTCACCATAGTGTGACTGAATCGCACGGCAATTGGTTAGTTGGGCTGACCTCAGCATATGTTGCTAACTGCGTACAGCTAAAAGTTTCTTTGTAGAACCAACGCTTGTGAACTTTGGTTCAACATTACGTGCACAATATACATATTGTGTGTTCTACGTGCACCGGTCCGTGACCCCCTTATACAGCTTGAATAACACACAAAAAAAGCTTTGCTTGACAAATCTAACCTTTGCAGTGATGTCGACGGAGGTGAACACATGGCAAGAAAAAAATAGACTTAATCCGCCCTATTTATAGTTTTATCATTCTGTTATAATTTTGTTATTTAGACTTGATAATAAATGGTCACAATAATTTATCATTGGATTTTAAAATGATTCATGACCCTACTACATAGTTTGCAAAGGTAATGAGTTTAGTATTGTAAGTAAGTAATAATAATAATAATAATAATACATTTTATTTGTGTAGCGCTTTAAAAGGTACTCATGCCACTTAACATGGTAAAAACAGAAACAATAGAAGCAATAACAATGTACAGAAGAGAGATTACATAACAGTAAGAAACAAAACAAAAACATAACTAGCATCCCAGGTTGAAAGCAGATTTAAATCAGTTAGTTATAATTGTTGTTTTGAAAGGGGCTAGGTTGTGAAGGGCTTTATATGTAATGAGGAGAATCTTGAACTGTATTCTTTGCTGTATGGGGAGCCAGTGGAGGTTGTGAAGGACTGGGGTGATGTGATCTCTGGTGCGTGGGAGAGCAGACGGGCAGCCGAGTTCTGGATGTATTACAGTTTGTTGATGATTTTGGTAGTATTAGTATTATCATGTGAATACAATCAACACATAATACAAAACAGTTTAAAATGAATGCATTCTCAGACTAAGATGGAAGGATTCTCCAAATGGATTCTTAAAATGGATTACAACTGTTTCTCCTTTCCTCCCACAACATGTTTGAGCTTCAGCATCCTTCGGCTGCTTCAACGCAGCAATTAGGCCTTTTACCATCTCTCACAGTTCATTGTAGCTGATACATGGTCTTACCACTCTTGATCAAAGTCCAATCATTCCTTTAATTAGCCCCAAAGGTACAAACTGGTAGTAGATGGGGGCAGGTGTACTAAACACGTAGACACACACAACTTGCACTCGTGCGTACCCACACAACTGTCATGTTAAAGGCTGTTCTGGAAATTAGCGCATGCGTTGAATTTCTTTTCTGTAGAGCTTGTTAACAATTGCAGTCAGATTGCATTGCCATGAGGTATATTGAAGTAACTTGATCTATGACCTATGCTGAGATAGTTTCTTGATATTGAAATTTGTCAATGAAATGAAAGGACATAACATATGTAAGATTGATGCTTCGCAACAAAATTTTTACTAGACTTTGTGTGTATTTTTTGGGATTGTTATTCCATCACATTTAATTAAAGATAACACAAGTACCCATGTGCATTGTTTTTTCTTCAAGTGGATTCTCAAGTCAATAGTTGGACCACAATGAGGTGGCATGCAACCTTGAGAAGTATAGGTAGCTCTAAGGAGAGAAATCAATTCTCCTCTAAGTCACAGACTCCTGGCCTTCTCACAAAGCTGAGTAAAAAGGGATTGGTCTTGACAAAGCAAGACAAAGAGTTGATATGACTGTAAGACTTACAATAACTGGTAAAGCTGTGTTGATGTCTGTCAGGGCCCTATGAAATCCATTTATATTTTTTCCAGATTGTGTTTTGAGTTTTAATTTGACTGAATTTTTTTTACAATTAAAGCACATTTTGTGATCAGAAAGCGTGTCTAATCATGTGGTGGATAAATACAATTTCAACAGTTTAATGAAGTTCAATGCCGTCTTCAACATGACTCTGTGTGTGTGTGTGTGTGTGTGTGTGTGGAGGAGGGGCTGAGCCACACCCTCGGTGAAAATGATGACCAGACGTGTAACTGCCTCAACAATGTCAGTATAAACATTTTTTTTTTAAGTAGGCTTTCGGTCGGAGACCGTCTTCAAGGCAAGAATAGGTAGCTTGCTTATTACAACACTTTTTTGCACAGATTTGAGAGTGCGGAAGGTTTTTTTCCATTAAGTTTCATTTAGTTTTAGTTTAGCTAAGCTCAGCTAAGTCTGATACGGGTGAGTTGTGTTTTCTTCTCTACTTCTAGATTTCTACCTTTCTATTTTTCGTTCCTATGTATAATAATATAGCATTAGAGGCAACACTAAATACTGCAGAGTTCCACACGTGATCATTAATCAACACCTTGCAAGGGAAGCGTCAAAGAAGCATAGCATAGGATGAGTTTGTTTTCAATATTATTGTGGTGGCGGGGGCGTGGTTGGGCTCAGCTGCAGAGGGGACGGAGTGGGGGAGTGGTCCAGGGAACAGGGCCGGGAAGAGGCTTAATCAGCCTCAGCTGCAATCAACCTGTTGATTGTTTCTCTCTCCCATATTAATGGCAGGAGACACGGGCTGGGGAAGTTGTTCGGAGTGGTTGAATAAAACACTGTTAAACGTTACTTGAGTGTGCTGGCCTTATTATACGCAAAGGAACCCACCGTGGTAGCAGGAACCTGTTACACTGGCGCTCAACGTGGGGCTCAACATATGGAGAGTAACGAGCAGCACCCAGAGATGCTGACCCAGCCGATCATTGCCCTGGGTCAGATGCTGGGTGGGATAGCGGCCATGCAGAGGGACCAGGCGGAAGTGAACAGGCAGTTCCTGGGTCGCTCCAGGCCCAGGCAGAGAGGCAGGCCTGCGCCCTAGAGCTGCTCGTAGAGCGGACAGCGGCAGCTCCGCTGGTGCCGGCCCCCTCTACGCTGGCAGGGATGGTCCTGTCGCCTGGGCCTGTCGCCTGGGCCTGTCGCCGGAGGACCACCGACGGAGGTTCCGCGAGGCCAGGCTGGGGCTCGAGGACCGGCCGTTCGCATAAGCCCAGCGGCTAAAGGACTCTGCAACCCGGGAGCCCAGGAGCGGTGCAGGAAATGATGGAGAAGGTGGTCCTGGAGCAATTCATGGGGGGGCTGCTGGCCCAAACATCAGAATGTTCATGCTGTTCATAACTCTGGACTGAAGTATGGCAGATTTAGTTATTTATTTTGCTGATATAAAGTTCAGGAGTGGACTTGTGTTTTTTTTTAAGAGCCCCTATCCTAAATGAACGGACCCAACTTGGGTGGAATGCGCATCAACTAATCAATTATTTGACTGATAATTTCAGCCATAACTGGCACTAATCATTGAATAAAAAACCTATTCGGTTTTAAAATGACCAACCTAAAGCAATTATACTTCTGATTAAAGAAGGGAGGCTGGTACACTGATTTATCATGAAATCATCCTTGTTTTTCGG